>CM033474.1:78800991-79065991 GCA_019447015.1 Hymenochirus boettgeri
ACCTCAAATACTATACTATACTATACTATACTAACTGGACACTATGAATATTTGGTGATGCCCTTTGGTCTTTGTAATGCTCCAGCGAAGTTCCAAGAGTTTGTTGTTAATGACATTTTTCATGATCTCTTAGGTCTCTCAGTAGTAGTTTATTGGATGACATCTTAATCTTCTCTCAAGACCTTTCTTCTCATCGTCGTCATGGTTAGTCTGTCCCGACTGCGAGCTAACCAACTGTATGCTAAACTCGAAAAAATGTCTTTTTGAATGCCCGAAGTACCTTTTTGGGTACCTGGTTTCAGTTCAAGGGCTTGAGATGGACCCAACCAAAGTCTCAGCTATCCTTAACTGGACTCTCCCATTGGCACTCAAGGGCTATCCACGATTCCTTGTTTTCGCCAATTATTATAGCAATTTATTAAAGGGTTTCTTCTCCATTGTTGCCCCTATCCTAGCCCTTATCAGGAAAGGGGCAAACCTAGAATCTGGACTCCAGCACCTTGAAGCCTTCGAGAAGCTCTAAAAAAAATCTTTTCCTCAGCTCCATTACTTCTGCATCCCGACCCTGTCTTCCTTCTTCATCGAAGTGGATGCCTGTATTTGGAGCAGGTGCGACCTTCCCAAAGGCAAATTGAAAGTGGTAAACTCCACCCATGTCGCGTTCTTTTCTAAAAAAAATTCTTCCTAATAAACTAAACTATGATATTTTGGATCGGGAACTTCTGGCCATAAACTGGCACTGAAGAATGGCGACACTGCTGAAAGGTGCGGACATCCTGACACCACACCCCTGATCACAAAAATATTGAATATATCCAAAAACTAAAAACGATTGATCCCGTCAAGCCGTTGGGCCTTGTTCTTCCCTCGTTTCAATTTCATCATTTTCTTTCCTCCGGTTCCAAGAATAAAAAAAGACGACCTCTCCAGGTCTTTCTTGCAGTCGATACTACTGAAAAGGATAAAGGTCTATCATTCCCTCTTCCAAGATCCTAGCCACTATCACCCCTCAACTTTGCCATCGGATTCTATCTGCTCAGGATTCTGCTTCTGCGACTTACCTTCCAATAAACCTTTGTTCCCTCTTCCTTCGGAAAGAAATATTACAAACTGACTATGACTCCAAACAGGCTGGTCACCCTGGCGTCCACAAAACTTTCAATTCCTTAGTTTTCTGTATGGTGGCCCTCCATGAGAACTGATGTCAAGAAACTTGTCGCCGCCTGTTCCGTTTGTGCCACTTCCAACCTCTTTCATACTCTTCCTTGTGGAACTTCTTCAACCCCTCCTATCCCTTTCCTACCGTGTTACTCATTCTCTATGGACTTTATTAGTGAACTCCCTATTTCTAAGAAAAATACAGTGTATATGGGTTACTGTAGATCGCTTTAGCAAAATGGCTCATTTTGTTCCTCTCCTAAAATTGCCCTCCTCTGCGAACTGCTCAATTAATTATTACTCATATATTTCGCCTGCATGGATACCGGTTGAAATAGTGTCGATCGAGGAACCCAATTTATCTCCAAATTCTGGCGGGCCTTTGCAGTTATTGGATAATAAAACTTAAATTCTCATCCGCTTACCATCCCCAATCTAACGGAGCGCAGAACGCACCAACCAATGTCTGGAACAATTCCTTCGATGCTATATTTCTTACTCTCAAGACAATTGGACTGATCTCCTAACCATGGCGGAATTTGCCCATACACAATGCTGTCCACTCTTCCACCGGAAATCTCCTTTTTTTTTTTTTGGTTTGAACCCCAAGGGTTTCCACAGGATTTTATTTCTTTGGACCAGTTCCCAGCAATCTAAAACACTAGTAGCAGGAAAGTCAGCCATCTGGGCAGGCTTGAAAAATCTGCCCTTGTACAAAAGACTGCAGCTGATAGAGAAGACGAAAACCTCCATTATATTCTGTAGCAGGATAAAGTTTGGTTATCTTCAACTCACATTAATTACGTGTTCCTTCTCCTACATTGGGTCTAAATTTATTGGCCATTTCTATATTAGAATTGGTGGGTCTGCGGAAAGTACGACTTCAATTGCCCACCATCATGAGAATCCCTAATGTTTCCATGTCTCTCTTATTAAGCCGGTGGTGCTGAATCGATTATCTTCCCCTTCAGTCACCTGATCCTATATGATCAACGGTCAACAAGAATTTGAGTTTGAGAATGTGTTGGATTCTATATTCTCAGAGTTCTCTTCATATTTGGTTCATTGCAAAGGATTTGGTCCAGAAGAAAGGTCCTGGGTCAAACATTCAGATTTACATGCACCCAGGTACAAAACCTTTCATAGAAGATTTCCTGACAAGTCTGCTTCAAGTGGTCCTGAGGCCCCTGTGGAAGGTGGGGTACTGTAAGGATCTTACCTGCCGCGCTCCCTCGATGTTCTGGGACTGGTGACATCACTGGCGCCAGACGTCGATGTTGTGACGTCACCACGTCCAGACGCCGGCCGGCTCGAAAATTCAAATAGGCACTTGCAGAGGGAGCGAGTGCCTATTCGTAGACCTCGCTACCAGACTGTCAGGTTGTCAGTCTATAGTGGCTCCCTACCTGCCTGTTCCTACTCCATTGTCCAGCCCTTGTATCTAGCATTGTTCCTTCTCCATTGATCCAGCCATTGTATCCCGCATTGTTCCTTCTACATTGATCCAGCCATTGTATCCAGCATTGTTTCTTCTCATTGTCCAGCCATTGTATCCAGCATTATTCCTTCCCATTATCCAGCCATTGTACCAGCATTGTTCCTTCTCCATTGATCCAGCCATTGTATCCAAAGCATTGTTCCTTTCTCCATTGATCCCAGCCATTGAATCCAGCATTGGTCTTCTCCATTGATCCAGCCATTGTATCCAGCATTGTTTCCTTCTCCATGATCCAGCCATTGTATCCAGCTCGTTCTACTCCATTGATCCGCCATTGTATCCAGCATTGTGTATCCTTCACTCCATTGATCCAGCCCATTGTATCCAGCCATTGTGCCTTACTCCATTGTTCCAGCCATTTTGATCCAGCAATTGTTTCACCAACTCCATTGTTCCAGCCATCATTGAGATCCAGCCATTGTATTCCAGCATTGTTCCATACTCCATTGTTCCAGGCCATTTATCCAGCATTGTTTCAAATCCAGTGTTCAGCAATTGTATCAGCCAGCCATTGTATCCAGCATTGTTCCTACTCCATTGTTCCAGCCATTTTGTATCCAACATTGTTCCAACTCCATTGTTCCAGCCATCTTGTATCCAGCCATTGTATCCAGCATTGTTTCAACTCCATTGTTCCAGCCATTGTATCCAGCCATTGCTTCTTGCTCATTTGAATCCTGCTCTATAGTAACAGCTCCATTGGGTCCAGTATCTATAAACTCCAGTGACCAGTTCGTTCCTGCTAGTTACACCCAACCTGGCTTACAGTCCGAACTCCTCCTAAAAGGTACAGTGAACCTCATCCCTTTGGGACTCGATTCCTTACACACTGTGCACTGGGGGCAATTTAGTTCTCCTGCGAGGCTGGGTCTGTTTTGTGGTGACTGGTGAGCTACTGAGCTGAGTACTGCAGCTATTATTTTGGGCCTTGTGGTTTTGTGTGAGCCTGTGTGTGTGTGTGGGGGTCATCTGCGGCTGTGTGACCTTTGGAGAGAGGACTAGCCTAGCGCCTGTGGTGGAAGGATGATCATCAAGAGTGACATCAGAAGAGGTCCATAGGACAAGGCGTGGACGTCTGAGGACACCTGGAAGGAAGGACTTGGGGACGGACAACCTCACCGAGAATACTGGAGGAGCTGGAGCCTGGTTCCTGGAGGAAACCTTTTTGTCTGGAATTTATGATTATAATAATTTATAATGTCATAGCTGCTTTATATATACTGTATATACTCGAGTATAAACCTGTTACCTAGGTACCAAGTTTACCTCAAAAAGTGATTGACTCGAGAATAAACCGAGGACAGAAAATATGACCACTACTGCCTTCTGCTTCAGTATTGTTTTCGAGGCTTTAGTTGCCCTTTAAATTGACAGCAGAATTCCCATACAGTAATAGCCAAATCCAGTATGACTATTACTGTATGGGACTACTATATGGGAATTCTGCTGTCCATTTAAAGGGCAACTAAAGCCTTAAAACAATACAGAATCAGAAGGCAATATTTAACAAAAGATACCATCCTCCTGATTCTGTATTGTTTTTGCTTAGTTGCCCTTTAAATCCTTCAGTCACCACCAATTCCTTGCCACTCCAGATGTTTGGAAAGTGTAACTCCCAGCACGCTTTAGTTGCTGGGAGTTGTAGTTTCCAAACATCTGCAGTGGCCAATGCTTGCGAATAGGGGTAAATCCTTGCGATATTCCTTTTAATGTTCAGTGCAAATGCATGTACTTTTCACAAAAAAGAGCAGTATTTTTTCATCCCAATGACCTTAATCTGCCAATTCAGCATTTTGTCTGTGTATAAATAAATGCAACTGAAATACTGACTTCCTGTTTGCAGGACCCCTACTAGAGACTGTTATGGTCTTGCCCTTGACCCAGCGCCTTAGTTGATTCAGTTGCTCAGTAGAGATCTAAGCATCTTTGACCCATCCAACAGCCAATCAGTAGAAATAACTGTTAGGAACATTCCAAGGATGTGGTGCATCCTAGGAAGAAGAAGGACCGCTAGAACCTAAAATGTCAGCTCACTAATGTCAACAGCAGGGAACAGCAAAGGATATGAAATCAACTGATTTTTGAAAATGGGAAAGAATATGTAGAATAACTAAGTATGCATTACACAAACTAACAATTTAACAAATATCGATATATTCCACTGAACTGTCCCTTTAATTATCCACAAGAACTGCACCCTCCAATACCATCAGGAGCCGATGTGGCTAGTAAAGGCTGGATACCCTACGCAATCAAGGTAAGTTATGCTTTCTTACACCTACATACTCACACTTGTACTTCAATATGTGACTAAGCTTTGTCTTCTTCTTTCTAGGGTATGCCAGTTTTCAAAGTCTTGAACGATCCAAAGTGCTCCAGCTGCTGTGTCTTCTCATCCACAAGAGCTGCTCCCTCCAATCTCATTAGGAGCTCATGTGGCTAGTAAAGGCTGGATCCCCTATGCTACCAAGGTAAGAAAGTTTGGGGGGCACCGCGCTGCCTAAGCAGCGGTGCCCTTGACTGAGGAGGGGGGAGCTCACCTTCGGACGCTTCCTCTCCTCCCCCCTGGAAGGGGTCTCCCTCTTGCTCTGGCGCCGTTGCGCAGCTTGGCCCGCCCGCCCGTGGCCGGAATTGCGGCCTATGCATCCGTACCCAAGGATGCATTGCGGGTGGGCGGGGCGTCGCAGCGTAGCGGCGTCAGATCGCGATGACGTCACGCCGCGGCTGCGCCTATATAATTCGGGTGCCACGAGGGGAAGGCGCCATTTTAGGTTAGCTAGTAATAGGGAAAGTACTGCTGCCGAATTTAGTCAATTGGAAGAGTAGGGTAGGAATGACTAGTGAAGATGGCAGAACTCGACCAGCTCCAGAGACAGGTGCTGGAGAGGATGGGCAGAGAGGGGGCTGGTGATGGCTGAGGGAGCTGATGGGCACTGATGAACTCCCAGCCCCTGTACCACCTGAGGTTCAACCCAGGGAGGAAAGACAGGGCAGGCCTACATCAGGAAAAAGGTAGGCCCACCAGCAATCACAGCCCCCATCCAGATCAGCCCTAGCCCTCCCTCCACATCTCGCGTTTAAAAACTCCTGCCTTGACCATTCTAAGCGGGCAGGGGGGGGGGGCAGGACAAAGGGGAAAGGGGAAAAATGTCAACCCCAGCATCCACCAGTAGGGGTACTGCCCAAATGCAGAGAAGTAGCACCCTGGCACCAGGGCGCGAAGGGACATCGGGGTGCCCAGGGATGGGGGGTCGTCGGTTGACCCAGATTACCGCCCTTATAGTTCGGTACCAGCATGCTGCGAGCGACGCCGGCGCTGGAGACAACCACGGGCAGGAGGTGATAACAACCGAGGAGGGCGAACTAGATTTTGCTGATGCTCGCTCCACTATACGGGCGCCCTCATGGTCAGGAGGACCTGGGGAGACGCACGCCAGACATAGTGGGGGCTGAGCCAACGCACAGTAGAGTGGAACCCACACAACGCTCCAAGACTAGGAGGGAGTCTTCTTCCTCTAGCGAAGAGTGGAGATGGGGAGGCGCGGCAGATCCCATTGGAGGCGCCGTAGGGAGCGTTTCGGTTCCAGTGCTCGCGGGAGCGCTGGGCAGTGCTCCCAGTGTCATTCCAGGGATCAGGAGGGATGTGCCTGAGAGGGGACAGTACACCTCCTTGATTCCTCCAATTCTCCACGCCAAAAAGGGCCCACGGCGGAGGTACAGAGGGAGGTCCAAGTCTTCCACCAGACGCAGTTCCAGGCGGGAACAAAGAACACAACAACATGGCCCCCGGTTGCCACCCAATGGCCGCACCACCGGCACCAATCTGCTCCCCTGGGATCTACGTCCGGTGAGTTGTCATGTGCTGGGAATGGGGTGGATCCGGGGAGGGCACAAAATGAGGGTCCTGGCTGGCAGTTGTAAAGCTATGTTGAATAAGGCGGGGGCACCCACTTCAGGTACGGAAGCCCCAAGCTCTGCCCCAGGGGGAGTTACACCACGCCTGCGAAAGCAATGGTAAATGCGGAAGCCTTTAAGGAGGCCCTTTCTGTGGCTTAGCACCCTTCTGCGTCACTTGTCAGCAGAGGTGAGGGAAAGGTTGGGAAGAGGCGAAATGTGGACATTGGTCCCTATATCAGTTGATAGCCCTTCTTTGGGAACTGGGTACAAGCATTTTGCGTGCTGGCGAGTATCGCGGGAAGGGGCACCGGAACAGAGCGCTGATCTCTTGTCTACCTCGACCAGATTTTCGAGCATATAAAATTCATGGAGGCTCCGCCTGGTGAGTTACGATGAAGAGTTTCGGCAGCGACTGGCTCTAAGACCTGAGGTCGGTTGGAGCTCCAAAGCCACCGACGCATGGTACAGGTTAATGACGGCTCCTAGGGCCCTTTCCCGTCCTCGTCAACCCAACCATATTTTAACCCCATTGCTTCCACTCAGGGCCCTGGCAGGAGAGCAGGCCCTTGCTGGCTCTATAATCAAGGTCAGTGTCATTTTGGGCCGCGTGCAGGTTTAAGCACAACTGTTCTGTGTGTGGGGCTCCGGCCATGCGGCAAACCGATGTTTCGCCGGCAAAGGTCTGAACAGAATTCCAATCCTTCAGTGGCCAGGAGAACTCCAGTCAACGTGGCCGCGATGGAAGGATGGCTCGCCGACTACCCCAAGAGGGGTGTAGGTTTCACAATGGTTTTATAAAGTTCCCTCGTACAAATACGCATTCCAGGTCAAAGACCGACATATTCGGCGCTGGGTCATGTTTTTCGCTATTCCTACAGTCTCCTGTTGCCCGGTGGAGAACCTGAAGGCCTACTTAATGGTTAGAAGGTCAGGATCACAATTTCTGACACATGTCGATGGCTTGCCCTTAACCAGGTTTCATTTGAAGCCGTTTTGAAGTCCGCGCTACGTGCTTGGCCTAAACCCAAAGACTTTGGCACCCATTCCTTTCAGATTGGTGCAGCAACAGAAGCCAGTGGCCTGGGTTTCACCAACGCTCAGGTCAAACGGATAGGCAGATGGCGCTCAGATTGCGTGGCGCCTACATTCGCCCGAACTTGGTTATGATTGATTTCTCTTCTCAGTGCAGTAAGTAGGCCCACCTTTTGGATCATCGGGCACTCCCATTCACTGGCTGAAAGACGTGTGAAGTTCGGCCGGGGGGGAAAACAGCTTGGCTTTCGTGAAGCGAACATCCAGTGGAAAGGCCTCAGGGACTAAATGGATCAGGCTGCTTCCAGAAATCATAGACATTAGTAGAAGGTGCCGGGGACCGGTTGGTGTGGGATACATGCAGATGGAATGACCTTTGTACAAACAGACTATCGGACTTATAGCAAATAGTAGGTCTGATTTACTCCGGCTGGGTGAATTTTTACATCATCTATAATAGTTTTGGTCAGAGGTCATTCCCAGGCAACAGTGGAGGGGCCAAGGGATCCCGTGGCGATAGAGAGGTCTAGACGTGTACTTATACGCGGATTTCCTTTTGTTCGTTCGCTGGGGGGGTGTGTTCCATAAGACATTGAGAGTCGAAGGCGACAAAACAGAGCCTTGTTACGTCCTGAGGGGTCACCTAAATGACTGGGCTTGGACATATTCCTCTGCGGGCTTCAAGAACGGGATAGAGAGAGCACTTCGTTTGACGAGGGGGGGGTCGGGGAAGCGTTAATAGGTGTATAACGGCTCCTAGTGGCGGTCAGATCCTTGCAAATAGTATGGTTTGGTCGACATGCCTCCTAGCGGGGACGGCCGATATGACAGGTGGTTTTGAAATGCCTATATATATGGTTGTCTGGGGTTGCTATGGCAACCATGGTTATGGTAATTTGAAGGATCATCAACAAAACATATGCATAATAATTACATATATGTACAGTGATACCATGGGTATTTATAGGGAGCCATGATGCAGACAGGTTTAACAGATGGTTGTTTAAAGACAGTTCTCTATTGAACTGCTGTACATGTAATTTACATGCTGCAAAGCAGGCCCGAGAAGGCAGCAATCTTCGTCTCGGTATGGCTGTCAGCTTTGCTGTGATGTTTAAGAAAAATTCTATTTCTTTTACATTTTAATTAACAACACCAGTAATTAAAAAAACATGATTTAATAGTCTGCTTTAAACAATAAAATTATATAAATTTCTTAATATTATGTTTTAAATGAACCCAAAGTATCCCAAGGAGGCTTTTCGTTTCAATTTGGTTTACAGATATGGTTGGATATTATGTATTATTGTATAATCTGTTAATACACATGAATGATTATTTACAGTTGCATGTAAATTATCGACACAATAAAATGATCAGGTTATTATCCTTTGACTTAGCTTGAATTTAGAACAGTTACCACAACTTTGCATTTTTCCCATGGGAGAAGGGCATTTACTAACCTTATTCCGGTGGTTCTATAATACATTGCTTAATTATAGGAACACCAGAGGAAGGAAGAAATTATATGAAGGGTCAACTGCCCTGTATAATCAATACCATTTAATTATCATTCTGCCTGTACTTGCGATATTTACTGCAGTATATATGTGCACTGTCCGTGTACTTAATATATACACATTCATACACCATGACTGTGTGGCAAGTACTTTGGTAGAGAAATTTTTACTTTTACAGTTTACAATCTTTCAGTACATTATAATAATAGATTGAGTAAAGGGACCTCCTTGAGAAAACAGAAATACAGTTAAAAGAAACATTACCAATATAATGGTTTAATGTCTAACAAAAAGACAATAGAGGGTCACTACCACAAAGAGCCTTACAATCTGGGGGTTTACAAAAGAAATAAAGAAATGTTTAGTTTAATAAAAACTATATTACATAACAAATGAATTGGAAGTACAGATAAATTCAGATTAACTATGTAATATTAAGTTTTGGGGTTTCAGAACAAACAGTATGTTCATCAATCCTCAAACCACCCCCCATTGCCAAGCAATCCACCTAAATTACACCTGGGTAAGACCAACAATACAATAATCCCCTTTTGGGGATGTACTGCTTTGGGGATCGCGGTAGGTAAGGTAAGGCATGCAGGCGTCCATTGAAGAGAACTTTAGGTTTTTGCACTGCCTGTAGCACAAACTTAACGTGGGCTTATTGCAGTGGGTTCCTGGCGCCGTTTTTTTAAAAAGGGTGTGTGGGTGTTTAATTAAAAATGGTGCTAATTTGGCCCAACCAATCGATCTATTAACATTTGAAAGCTACTTCATTGGTTGGCAACAAATTGCACCATTTTATACGATAAGAACTTTTATTGAATAACCTTGTAAACTGTTTTACTTTTTAACAGACTCCACAATTACCAGAGCTATAATGTTGGTGAAATTATTCTCCTTAGAAATGTTATTATGGTCAGTGTTTGAGTGGTTAGGATTTTAATGTGTGTGGCACTTTGTTAGGTAACTCTCCCACTGTACCATTACTGTCTGGATAATCTAAATACACAATCACGTAATATAAAGGTGGTTTTCTGATTTCCAGTAAAACATTGTCTGGTGGATTGTGCTGATACTTAGCTGGGCAATTACATTAATAAAGGGATTCAGGCTGCAATTGCAATGGAAGATTACAAGCCTACTGAAAAGGACGGGGAACCTTATATTGGGGCCCTTATGTCCGGTTACAATCTAGAACAGGCGAAATAATGTAATAAATTTCACTGCAAAGCCCTCCGTTGGTGACAGTAACAAGTAAGACAACTTCTCCATAGGTGATCAGTTATAACATAAAACATTCTTATACAGTGGTAAAGTCACTAAGTTAACATTAGAGAAATATATTTTATGCTGATTTTTAATCATTGTTTGCAAAAGTTTTAAATGTGGGGAGATTTCTAATGTAGAAAAAGCAACAAGTACTGTACTCTCCCTCTGACACGTTCCTGTGCATGCCCTAGGATCTTCTCATTTCTCATACTTCAATATTCAAATTTAAAATCAGATACAGTAAAGTCTATACCTATCTTACCTTACCGAACTTAAACCTTGTATCAGAATTAGAGGGGGAACTTTGGCCCATTCATTTTACAGAAATACAGTATAATTATTTATCAAGTATATTAATTAACTGGTACTTCCCTCCTCGTTAACATGCGGTGTATCCCCTATACTTAAAAAAAAACCCTCCCTGGACCCCCCCTCTTTCACATCTACTGGCCTCTCTCCCTCCCTTTTGCTTTCAAACGCTGGAAAGACCTATCATGGTTGACACTGGTTCACTCCCTCTGATAATTCTCTGTTGAACATCTCCCTAACCACCACCACGAGATACTCACCTTACTAAAGTGACCAATGATCTACTAGTGGCTAAATCTTAAGGTCAGCTATCTTTTTTATTTCTTCTTGACTGCCACTCTACCTTCTTCAGGCCCTGGCCTCCTTAGGTATCCAGGACACTCGCACTTTTTTTGCTATCTTCTATCTACTGGCAGGACCATTAGGTTTTACACTCTGGAAAAGCTCCACCCCTCAACCCCCTCCCTGTTGGGGTATTGCAAGGTTCAGTACTTAGTCCCTTTTTTTCTCCTCCATTTACACTTATGGCAAGTGGACAACTCATTAGACTATTGGATTTCCAGTATCACATGATGGGAATCCTTTCCACACATCTCAAGGAGCTGAATCCCACAGTTACCATGCCCTGACAAATGCATCCTCCTCCTGCAAATGATCTCCTCTGACTCCACCCTTGTACTAGAGATGGCCGGTTCGACCCGAACCCGGATCCGCGCGCGGATCTTCCCGTCCGCGAACGGACGGATTATTCCGGACTTTCCGGACTTCCGAACTGCGGATTTTTTTTTTTTCCGAAAATTATCGAAAATACAGTATCTCCGTAATACGAGGGATCTAAAATTACGTGCGGGAGTACGATAAAACCGAAGATCCTCGTAAGTAGAGGGTTTACGTTAAAATTTTACGAAGGATTCACGTAATTACGAATATTCTCGTAACTTACGAGAATACTCGAAAAAAACGAGTAACTTCGTGTAACATTTTCAAGACGGAGCAAGCCACATGATCCAATTAGCCAATAGGCAGCTATCATAAGTTACAGAAGAAGCCTCGTTTTTTCCGGAAATCCTCTTGTTTTACGGGAACCCGTATTTTTCGAAAACTACCGTTTTTTTAAAGTCACCGCTAGCGGACTGTACTTTTTTGTTAATTGGTTGCATTTTATACGCTTCTAAGGCCATTACCCAGGTCCCTGCGTTTTTTTTTTTTGGTAAGTGACATTACAAGGCTAATTTAGACCTTTTAATGCGGATTTTGCCGAACTTTCATTTTAATACGATTTTCGATTTTTTCGAAAATCCGTGGATCCTCGCGCGGACCGGATTTTCAAAGTTCGACATCTCTACTTGTCACCTCTTCCCTACATTCCGGATTTTGCTTATGCTGCCCTCTGCCTCTGGAACTCCCTTCCTCTGTCTGTCTGTCATGACCATCTCTTAATACCTTCAAACGTAACCTTAAAACCTACTCTTCAGGCTTAGCATAGACCTGTAGTAACAAGCAACAATGAGTAGGGTGCACAATACTATTGTAAACTTTTAAATAAACTTTTAAAAACTTTTAAAATAATTTTAACATTTATGTGAATCACATACTCAAAACATTTCAGGGATCACTTTGTCCCCTCTCATCAGTGTAACTAAACACAACCCTCTCCCCTAAATGACCAAGTGATAAAAAAGACCTCCTCTCCTTTTTTAGGAGGAGTGGTTAATGAAGCTACTGTGGGAAAACATATTTTTAACACATTTTTTAAAACATATTTTCTAGGTCATTGTATTTTCTCAGTGTCCATGATCGTCTATTTGAAACCCATGCACTTGGAATAATTGGTGACAAATGTCCTTTCAAAATATTGTCCTTTAAATAATAGTGTCCATATATTATTATCAGTGTCCATTTGTAGTCAATTGTGATAGTCCGATATCTTTAACTGGGTAAGAGTCTCTTAAAGTCAGGCCATAACATAATATAAATATTCATGTATCTGTGCAATCAAAAATATATACAGTGTAATAAAAATATTACACTACAAACTAAATATAACAGTTCTTAGTGTTAAAATGTGCTAAGTTAACCCCACCAATCATATCTTTTTAACATTTGAAAGCTAACTCTGAGTGTTGTGGAGCAAAATTAGCACATTTAAATATAAACTTTTATTAATACCCTGTTGTTCCTCCTTTTCTACCATTAAGTGGCAACATTGTCATACACTCTTTTAGATCAATTTAGACACAGTCCACTAGATGGCCTCGTCATCACTTATGAGACACAATGGTTGAATTTGTCTCAAAAACAACAACTGTAAGCACGGCGCACGTGATGAAGTCACCTGAGCGGCTGTGAAACGGACGCGCTTTCTCTGACACAGAAAAGCAGGAGAGGAAGGAAATTTCGGGTGTATCTTAAGACACTGCACCATAATCCACAATGTCAGTAACTTTAGATCTTCACAGGTAGCTCAGGAGGGCCCTAGGAAAAAAGGGGAAAAGTTACTTAAAGCTGCAGCTTCCAAATACAATTCATTAATTTTAGATGTACTTATCCTTAAATCTAAGTAACATTCATATATTACACCAAGGATTAACCACCCCATTTTTATTATAAATACCATATGACCTAGTAACAAGTTACCCAATGAGGGAATATCAAACTCATTTATATATTATATTATAGCAGTGTTGGTGAACCTATGGCACCCATGCTGGAGTGGGCACTCTGAGCCATCTCTGTGGGCACTTAGCACACAGAGTTTGTTACCAGAAAGCTGAGAGATAGTGTAGTGGCTGTCTGTAGCAGAGAGAGGTCACGTGCTATAACATTCAGCTCTGCTGAGTCCGTTTTGGATCTCAACTCCTGTCTAATAATTGTAAGGATTAATGGTCAGGTTTATATCTCAAACTCCTGTGTGGTAATTTAAGTCGTCAATAGGTAATCTTAATTGATTCTATCTACTGTATTAATTAAAAACTCTGTATTCAGGTTAAATGATCATGTTGGCACAATGCAATAAAAAGTGGGGGTGTTGGGTTGCCAGTTTGGGCACTCTGCCTCTAGAGGTTCGCCATCACTGATCTTATAATTTAACCATATTATGTGACCTCATATTCATGATATTTTTTGGTCTTCTCTGATTTACTTTTCAAAGCACAAATGGAATTCTGTGGGTTTTTTTTAGACTGTCTTTACAGTGTTACGGACATGTCCTTGCCATGGTTTTACTATTAATGAAATTAATGAGAATCCTGAACTTTTACCAACCATGACATTGGATTCCGTATATACGATTCCTGCTTTAATGACATCCAGGCAGTAAATGGGACCCTGCACATTCTATCAGGGAGAGGAAGGGGAATTCCCAACTACATATGTGACATGGATCTAAGGCGGTAGGATTAATTGGAATCTTCAGTCTTCTTCTCAGTTGCAGTTGCCAGAATTCTGGGACTGGTATCGATTTCCTCAGGTGTGTAAAGAAAATGATCATGTGTTATGATTATGCGCACATTACGTTTAATATAAGAATTGTGTTTAAAGTATCCTTTTTATGCCATGACAACAGATGAAAGTAGAGAGCAAGAGCAGAGAAAACTCTAGGATTTTTGATAACTGTCGGTCACTTGTGTTTAACTAGTGACAGCAGAAAGAGTAAAAAAACATTTCCCCAGGTTCACTTTACCTCAATCTTTTGCTTACATACCTGTGCATTGGTGTGCAGTCAAAATAGATATAAAAATAATAAACACTATCATTTAGTGGTAGCTTTTTACCAAAGGCAAAAAAGAAAGTTTAAGAAATTTCACAATTGTCATAAGACTTTTATTGCAATTGTGCATTCTTGATTTTTTTTTAAAGCAATCCTTGACTTACAATCCTATTTTTATTACCAGTAAGTTGTAGGGTCCATCTGTAGATATGTATCATTAAAATACAAAAAATTGGCCTTAACATTGTCACTTCCCCTTCCTTATATTCCCTAGCATTAATGGGGTTGGACTGTGTTACATATTGTTACAGTTGTTATCTCTATACATTTGTCTCTATTAAGCCACATTGCAATGTTTAATTCCATATGATTTTTATATCTGTTATGTTTACATTACCTTTGGGTTTTAAAATTTGCGCATGGTGATTTAAAAACCTGAAAATTGTGATCAGTGTGTAGTAATGTGCTAGGCCCTGGGAGATCCATGTTTATACTACTGATATCACACACCATGGAATGTATATGCTTATACCGATGTTTTAGGTCTTTAGGGGCTGTGGACATTACTTTCATTCAGGTTAGGTGTTGCCTGAAGGACAGAGCTCAAGTAATATTTCTTGTAGCCTTTCTTTCTCCCATTAACAGTGGTAAACTTATGAAGAGTGTGGTAAGAATTTAGATTCTGCCATAGCAATCACACTTTGATTTCGCTAATCTTTTGATACTGTGCCACACAGACAATTGTTTGCCCTACAAAAAAAATTGTGTACAGAGATTAGTGATCAATGAGCTATGCACATCTATATGGGCTAATGTTCTAAGTGGAGTGCTTCAGGGTTCTGTACAGGAACTACTTATAACTAATCTGTTTCTAAATTGTTTAGTGTTGTGGTATTGAGAACAAGGTCTCTGGTTTGCTGCAAACTACTACAGAGCTCTGGAAACTTCAAATCATGTTCAATTGCTGCAAGCAGACCTAGATAAAATTTCAGAAGATGTACTTGTGTGTAGTGTAAAAAATAAATAATATAGAAATTCCAAAAAATGTTACTTTTCTTAAAACCACTCAAGCCATTGTTTAACGCCATAACAAACAAAAAGCATTAAACAAGAAAAATAACAAGCAGTAAGATTGACTTAAACGTTTCATTCAACATGAACGGTTGATTGCAAATGATTGGGCCAGGTGCTTTTCTTGAATGTCGCTGGAACATTGAGAGATAAACACGCCCTGATATATGGACTCCTTAGGGAGATTCCACTCAGAGCCGCTCTTGCTTAGGCAATCTCCTGTAGCAGATTTAGGATAGGCTGCATGCTTTGGGTGAATCTCATGCGCAGTAAGTATTTAATGGCAGCTATCAGCTGCGTTAATACTTATGTGCACACTGCTGCGCACCCGGGAAAATAGGCTTGTGTCAACTGGGTGAGTGTCTCTTCCAATAGTCGAGTGATAAAGTCTGCTCACCTATCCTAAACCCCTTAAAGTGAGCTGTGTCTCCCGACCACAACCTCTGTTTATGACCCTGCTTAAGTTTATTTCAAAATTTGCAGAAATAGCATGGACATCCAAACTGCCCATACACCAAGTGACCAATCTATGCCAAGTGTTGTTGGTAAAACGGCTATTCGTACTTGTGTACAGAGCTTTTTTTGCTACTTTTATTTTCAATGACTGTTTTTAATTGCATATTGGAAAATTAGCATCATTAGCACTGACTATAATTATATACAGTAATATAGTTTATTTTTCTTTAAATTCACTTGGCATTTTGTAAATTGATAAACAAAATAACAATTAGATTAATATTTGTGAAAGCATTCTTACTTTAGGCATTTTTTCACACCTGCACATAACTGTAACTTCTGACCTTATCCATCCTTACATAACATTATACATACAGCATGGTAGAAGTATTGAAAGATAGATACAGCATATGGCAGAAATAATATAATAATGATAATTTATTAACTGATTAGATCTTATAAAAATAAATGTTCATATTTTAATATATTTATTAATTTCCACCTCTTTTCAGATAAGTTATGGTTCAGCCCTGGCAGATCTCAGTGCCAAAATCATTTTTCCTTCCTTCTGCGCACTACTCTGAATGATAAGTACAACCGTATTATATTATGCCTGTTACTGACTGCATTTTAACTGACTTGGATGGATCCTGGCACGGATAATGATTTTGGAGTCTATGACAGTGAGCTGGTCAGGAAAGCCATTAAAGCATCTGGATGTTGTGTTGCCTATTTTTACGGCTATCTGCACAACACACCAGATCAAACACTTTCAATCCTCATGTTTCAGAAAGTCAACGGCCACGTTATATTTATATATGTTCTTTGCCGGAACTAATCCCATTTCTAGAGTGCAGCTGAAGAAAATAACAGTAAAATCTGGTGCCAGTGGCAAGCACCACCAGTTCTCCTGTTTTCATACAAAGAGTTTTGAGATTATTAATGGTACATAGGATTAAATTACCTCAATAAAAACCCCCAGGATGGAGGAATTCCTATATATTCAGCCATCTTGTTTCCAAATGATATTTTCATGAAACCTTTTTGGGAAGCTGGATTGATGTATATGGAACCAGGGAAATTATAATAACATCAGTCAATGGAACAAAACAACATTGTACAGGGAAAGAAAACCTTAGATCATTAGATTACCTGGGTTATCGTGAAGATGCAGCTGTGTTTGCTTTTCTTATTTACAAATGCCATGCTACTCTCCCTGGCCCACGTATCATAACTTTATTTCCAATATTCGAAATTACAAAATGTGCAAAAGTATATGGGACCCATGGAGGTACAAAACATTGATTATTTTGTTTGTACTGGAATATGGATTTGCTGTTAAAATGTTTAATTTCCTTGTCCCATAATTTCATGATTAAATAAGAAAAAGTAACTTCACCAACCAGTGAAGTAAAACAACACACCACACCCCTCCCCAGGAGGTAAAAAATTAAAACTACTGGCAACTGGCTAATGGTTGAGAATTATTGCATTGCTGCATATGCTCCCACATTTTGCTATTTTATAGGCAATGTATGATTTATTTCCCACTAGCACATGGTACCATTAGGATCCTATGGATTGAAGTGAGCATTTTCCTATATCTATTTAAGAGAGGGAGAGAGGGGAAAACTGTTGCGGCAGAATTTACTGGAGATGCATATAGGTGGAATTGCCCAACAGTGGAAATCCCACACTGACAATGGAATATTGGGTGGGTGTTCTGGTTTGAATGGACTGTGCGTGTTTCTGGTACTGTTAGAAACTGTGCTGGGTACACAATGCAAAACTCTTTTGAATGTAGCATTAATGTAACACCTCTTGAATGTGGCAGGTGAAAACTTGGCAAAGGTACGCTGCATACCTACTCTCCTGGATCATAATATTACTGTATCACGGGAGAGGGTCACAATCTACAGTATGTGTGGTGTGGTCAGAATCTATGTGAATAATATGTATCTCCACCCCAACCACTAACTTCTTATAACCCTAAACTAAAAGCCATCTTTAAAAATCAGCCCCTAAATGTACTTATCTGACCACGTTCTCTTGAGTTCCACCCTCTTTTGCTATTTTCGTGCACAGAAGAGGGAGGGGGAAGCTCCACTGTGCATGCCAGAGTCCTCTTAGAGGAGCAGAAAGTGGTAGATACAGATTACACACAGACAGGCTTCTACTCTTTTTTCTGGCTTTCATCAGGCCCTGCAGGAGACCATAAGGACAGAAGAGTGAAGATAAGTATTTTTTAACACTACACATGGGCCCAAGAGTGGGGCAAATTTAGTTGGGGTGTGGTGGACATGTCCTTTAAAGTTCACGTAAAATAAATTAAACTTAGTGGATAGCTGTGGCTTTAAGCTTTAAAGTGTTTTTTTTTTTTTTACAATTCCCTTCCATAGCCTACATTTACTATTTCAAAGTTGCTGGCTTCCTCCTCCACTGACGTGCAGGCTTTGCTCCGCCCCATGAGTTCTTGTTATCTGCTAGGTGCTTCCCTAGTCCCACAAGTTTATTCCATGTGTGCAAAAGTTTGTATCTAGTGTGTACCGTCACTGCATGTGCGAGTTGACGTCATTGTGACATGCTTCGTTGTGGCGCAATGACGTCACACATGTTCACGGCAGAGCGTTGCACCATGACATCATGTCGCGTCCGCGATAGGTGCAATAGATACAAACTTTAGCCACACATGGAATACGCTTGTGGTACTAGGGAAGCTAGTAAAAAAAATTACACACCTTTAATATTTTACAGTGTACATATCTTTTAATACTACATAATACCTCTCCATATTTCTATCTCTCTAACAGCTTTATATCAGTGAATTCAGTGAGCTCAACTTTAGTTCTAAAGATGTTTCACTAACACACTGTGTTATACGTCGATTGAGGCACTTCCAGGGTATTTATTGCCAACAGAATCTTGTTCAAGTCATTTTGAAATGAGAAAGTCAGTTAGATGACTAGTAAATGTCTTCAAGGATTAAAAGTCTACTTGATCTAGCTAATACCACAACATACCATGAGTGGGCAGATAAATAAGAACCTTCACAAGTATATTTCCATCTTATTTTATTAATTGCTTGCTTTTAGATTCTGCACTATGTAAAACGTGTGAGGACCTATACTACTATTGGCCAGGTAATTGTCATTTGATGAAATGGAGATCATAACAATATTCCACTACTTTTTATAACTGGCAAGCTCTTCCTAATGGTGTAACCAGATTTGCTGATTTTGCAACTGTGAAGGAATTCCTTTGGGTCATATTGTTACTTAGTGTGAAACTATTTATGGAGTGGAGGTTTTACCAGACGTAAGTACAATAGATTCTTCAATATAAAGTCTGGTAGCTGCGCTGTCCACCTCTCACCCAAAAACAGCCAAAGTAATAGTATTACCAACTTATAGTACAATAAACGATACATGCCATATAAAATAAAAAGACTTACGTGTCCCGATATTGCAGGTTAAAACACAGCTTTATTTCTCTCCAATATGAAAAAGTGCATAAAGTACAATGTGCAAATTGCAAATGAACAATGTTAAAAGATATTGTATTATATTGCAGTGGGGGGGTCCCCTATTACTCCTTATCCTAAGGTGCTATAGGTTTCTAACCTCTAGGGTTAGGGATCTTATTTAAAGATCTTAGGGTACTATCTCCTCCTTCTGTTCAATCCCAACGCGTTCACTATGTCCATATAGCTTTTTCAAGCATTTTTCGTGGCAAAATTAAAGCCTTGTATCTTTAAGAGCCGTGAAAAAGATCAACATTTACCGATCCATTCATACAATGTTACAACAGTCGTAAAGTGGTTACTACATTTGGGGAACAGGTGCAGGTCAGTTGCGATAGGGAAATTTATTGCATCTTTCCCCTTGATTCTGAAACATGCCATTTGATTAGCCCAATAAGAGCAATTCAATACTCAATATGAAGCTTTAAGAACTTTAACAGGGAGATGTAATACCCCCGAATCAGGGATAAAATGGAGTAAACCTCACATTTCCCATTTTATATCTAATTAGCATGGGTTATATAAAAAACAGATAAAAACTTTTGTGATTTCAAAGGTGCCGTTACCTACGCGCTCCTTATCTGCCTCGTTCCCACGATTGACAGTACTAACACTAACAGGGTTTATTCATAAAGTTCTTATAGTGTAAAATGGGGCAAAATTTTGCCCCAACCAATCAGATCTTATTTAACATTGAAAGCTAACATCTGATTGGTTGGGGCAAAATTAGTACCATTTTAAACGATAAGAACTTTTATTGAATCTCCCTAAGTAGTATCATGTTGTGTCTGTAGTCTCTCGGTCGCTGTTATTTTTAAATTCCTAAATAGAGATAGAATGATCCATTACATCCATATTAAAAATTGATTGATAATGAAAATAGCCAGGAGATTATTATAGTTAATCAGTGAACCCTATTCATGTATCTTTGGCCAGGGACAGAGTTAAATCTAATATAAAAGTAAATCTAGTTGTATATTAATTGTTTTTACAGATATTGTAATTGTTTAATTTTCCCAGCTTTTTCCAAACCACCAAATGCTAGCAGAGAGGAGGTGAGTCAACTTCATATGCTTGGCAAGGGCTGCAGTTTGGGGGAGTGTGCTCATTATGGGGGACTTCAATTACCCTGACATTGATTGGGGTAGTGGAACTGCCAACACAGAAAAAGGTGGAGGAGTTCCTGAATTTGCTGCAGGATAATTTTCTCTCACAGCTGGTTGAGGTTCCTACTAGAAAATGAGCTCTGTTGGATCTGGTAATATCTAACATTGTGAAGCGCATTAATATATAAAGGTAACTGGAAGCTTAGGGAATAGTGACCTGAAATAGTGCATTTGGACTTTGTTATCGAAAGGAAAAGTGTGCTGGGTAACAAAGATATTTAATTTCAGGAAAGAAAATTTCCCAGGTTAAAAGCAGCTTTCAGAATGTCAACTGGGATAATGTATTATCAGGTAAAGGTACTGAACAGAAGTGGACTGGTTCAAGGGGATTTAGCCAGTTCACATCTAAATTTTACCCTTGGGAAATAAATGTAAAAAAATAATCCTCACCCATGGTGGCTGAATTCTGATGTAAGAGGCAAATGGAAAGGAAGAAAAAGGCTTTAAAACCTTTAGCCGAGGGAACGGAAAGGGCCTTTAAGGGATAAAAACGTAACAAGGAGTGTAAGAGCAATCAAACTAGCTAAAATTAATAATGACGTTAGGATTGCTAAACAAAAGCATCACTAAGCCTAAAAATTTTTTTTAAGTATATTAATAGTAGAAGATGAGACTGAGAATGTGGCACCATTAATTAATGGAATAAGATAGTTACGGAGGATGGCAATAAAGCAAATGTCTTGATAATTTTTTCCCATCTGTATACACTATAGAAGATCCAAGTACAGATATCATAGAGTATGTAGCAATAATGGTAATAAAATATTCAAGTGCACTTTGGTTACCGAGGATTGGTACAGTAAGAACTAAAGAAGGTTAATATATAAATCTCCTGGACCGGATAAATACATCCTCGGGTACTTAAGGAGCTAAGTTCAGTTTTATCTAGGCTATTGTTTCTTATTTTTGCTGATTCCCTCATGTCCGGTGGTGTGCCTCTGGATTGGAAAAGCTGATGTTATTCATTCCAATATTCAAAAGGGTGTCGTTCACAGCAGGGTAATTACAGGCCTGTAAGTTTAACTTCAGTGGTGGGAAAGATCCTGGAAAGTTAAATAAGGGAACATGTTCTAGAGTATGTTTCAAGGACTGACATTATAGTAGTAACCAGCATGGATTTAGGAGAAATAGATCTTGTCAAGGAAGTAAGTAGAAATTTAGACTCTGGCATAGCAGTAGATGTAGTTTACTTGGATTTTGCAAAGGCTTTTGATACAGTCCCCCATAGGCAACTAATGTATAGCTAGGTCTGTTGGTCTGGAGTCACATTTGTACTGGATAGAAAATTGGTTAATGAATAGGATGCAGAAAGTAGTTGTTAATGGGGCTTCATAATTATGGACTAAAGTGCTAAGTGGGGTGCCCACAGGTTTCTGTGCTGGGGCCGCTCATTTAATCTATTTATTAATGATTTGAAGTGGGTTTTGTCAGCAAGGTTCGTGTTTGCTGACGACACAAAACTTTGTCGACCATTAAAAATTCAGAGGATGTGCAATCATTGCAAGGGTATCTAGATAATTGTCACTTGGCTGCTAATGGCAGATGAAATCAATGTTGATAACTTAAGGTGATGCATTTTGGACTTAAAAATCCTTGTGCTACCTATTTATAAATGGCTCTGTGTTAAGTGAATCCCTGTTGGAAAGGGATCTTGGAGTTTTGGTGGTATAACAAACTTAAAGGTAGCAAGCAGTGCCAGGCGGCAACAGCCAGAGCCAGCATGGTATATGTCTTGTATAAAGAAGAGGTATGGATTCAAGGGAGGAAAATGTAATTCTCCTCTCTTACAAAGCATTGGTAAGGCCTCATTTGGAATATGCAGTGCAATTTTTGAATCCTGTGTACAAAAAGGACATCTTTGAAATGGAAAGGGTTCAGAGAAGGGCAACTAAATTAATAAGGGGATTGGGGGAGCTTGAATATGAAGAGAGACTCGAAAAGTTACAATTATGTACGCTCGAGAAAAGGCGCTTGCGTGGGGATATGATTACTGTGTATAAATACATTAACGGGCCACTCAATAAACATCTGGGACATTGTTCACCAATAGAACATGTCAAAGGACATGAGGACATCCCTTAAGACTTAAGAAAAAAGGTTTAGGCTTCAAGCTCGGAAAGGGTTTTCACTGTGAGAACGGTAAAGCTATGAACTATCTTCCAGTGGACGTTGTTATGGCAGGTTAATTGGTCAGTTGTAAAAAAAAAAGCTGGATGAGTTTCTGCAACAAGGAATGTTGCAAGTTACTGGTATAGATACATAAAGTAGAGTTGATCCAGGGAAATTTCTGATTGCCACTTGGAGTCAGGAAGGAATTTTTCCCCCTTCATAAATTTGGTGTGGTGTTTTTTTTGCCTTCCTCTGGATCAACAGTTAGACAGGAAATGAGGATATTGCTAGATGGTTGGACTGGATGGACGTATGTCTTTATTCAACCTCAAATACATACTATACTATACTATACTATACTATACTATACTTATATACTATACTATACTAACATAAAACCTGCCTGTGATCACTGTACATTGACATGTACTTAATTGAAACAATACAAAATACTTCAGGTACACTAATACACCTGTGTGTTTGGTACATTTCATATTTAAGGCCATTTAAATAGGTGACTAAATGCTGTTACATTTCCTACTCTGTTAGAACTGAACCCAGTTAGAACCTAAATGTGCTACAAGAGACTCTTGAGGGCCAGAACAAAATAAGCTAGAAAACTATAGATTTCCTAGCCAAGGATTACATTAGCAAATCATTTTAAAATTATTCTTATTCTTTTAACCTGAAAGGCTGAATTGTTTTTCATTGGTACATTTTTATATTTAAGCCATTGTTAATAGGGATTAAATGCTGTAACATTTTCCATTCTGTTAGAACTGAACCCAGTAAGAACCTAATGACCCATTTGAAAAGTGCTACAAAAAAGTTTTTCTCTTTAACCAAAATAAACTGGAAATGTTGCATATTGTATTTAATTAGTGTGTGAAAAAGGTAACTTTTTTCTATTAGATAAGCCCATTGCTGTTGTTATTTTTAGAATGGAAAATATTTCTGGCCGTTAATATTTTACAGTTGGATGAAGATTGAAGAAGATCCTGTGTTATTATTTGAAACCATCTTACTTTGTTATTTATAAAGAGTATAAACAATTAACTCAATACAATCCCACTTTTTCTATAGGGCTTGCTTCTCAGTGAGCAAAAATCTTTAGAGAAATTTTTTTTCAAAATTTCTAATATTTCCTATGTACATTAGGCACCAACATCTATATGCAGTGCGAGTTGCCCTCCAGGATACAGAAAGGCTCCACAGAAGGGTCAGCCTGTCTGCTGTTTTGATGACTGCATTTTATGTTCAGAAGATGAGTTTAGTAATGAAACAGGTAAACTAAATGAAAGGTTAAACACAATTACTGAATGTTTTCATGCAAATGAATACATACATTTACTGTATTATACATAGGGCAAGGAGGGAAAAAAATGTCATTTTCATATTATCAAAGTATTTACTGTATCTCCTTGGTGGGCACGAGAAAATGGAGCAACTACCTAAAATCAACCTTTTAAAATTCATTTTAATTGCTCTGGAAAGCAATAGATATTCCATATATGGGATTGAAGAAGGAAAGGGTACACAGTACAGTGGTAACCTCTAGTCTATTTATTTTAGGATTTGTATGTTCTTTTTATCTGGCATCAGCGTATCTTACAGGTTTTGTGCCCATAGTGAGTGAGAGGTAACCACTGTACATTTCTGCCCTGTTATTTCATTGTTCATTATATTTTAGATATAGTTTCGGATTCTCACTTGTATTTAACAGATTCTACATTGTTCAGGCATTTTAATACATTTTTGGCCCGGGGGGACGTTGATGCTAATTTGTTTTATAGATTCATTAGGATGCATGCAGTGCCCAGAAGACATGTGGCAGATGAGAAGCATAATATCTGCTGGATAAGACATTGGATTATTTAGCATTTGAGAGATTTTAGGTAACATTGGCTACTGTGTCGGTTGTGGGATCTCTTACTTCCTCTCAGCATCCTGGCAGTTTTCATAAAAACACTCTGGAACTCCAGTTGTCAAAGCTAATAATCAGAATCTCCAGTTATCTCCTCCTCCTTTCCCTGTTTTTCTGTAATATTTTTGGCTTTAATGTACATTGGGCGGCCTTTTACCACAACCTGTATCCTTAGGCAATTTATATTTGGAATCAGCTTTGTGATGTGCATTTCGGTGTATCAGGAAACATTATGGTTGTGATCGCCTTCAACTCCACCCAGCCAAAGACCAGCAGAAGACCCTGGCTGAATTCTCGAGTACCCAGTGCATTGGTGCTTGTGTGCACTGCTATACAAGTCTTTATATGTATTGGGTGGCTTGTAGAGTCTCCCCCATTTGAAAGTAATGACAAAAAAACAAAGACAGGAACCATTATAGTGAATGTATCAAAGATCACCAACTGGCTACTCATGTACCATGGGAATATATGGAGTTTAGCTACTCTTGCTTTGTAGTTGCTTATTTGGCAAGAAAACTGCCAGACAGGTTTAATGAGGCCAAACTGATCACATTCAGTATGTTGATATTTGGAGCTGTTTGGATCTCATTTATCCCAGCCTATCTCAGCACCACAGGGAAATACACAAGTGGCAGTGGAGATATTTGCCACATTAACTTCAAGCAGTGGATTACTGACATGTAATATTTTTCCAAAGTGCTATATAGTTATTCTAAGACCTGAAATGTAAGAAAGAAAAAAACAACATTTATAACAAAAGATTCAATCAATGAGCAGTTGTGAGATTTACATTGTACTGGACACTGATTGTTAAACAATTAAACAATCCTAGTGCTTTTTGACCTAGAGAGGTGCAGCTTCTTAAAAAAATTTTTGTGGGTTTTTCTTGTATATTGTCTGACAACAAAAGATTGAAATAACCTCTCAGGATCTGGTTTATTTGCTGAATTGTGACTAGCATTAGGGAGCATCTGCAATGTATAGCAGTGTAATAGCTGCTTGTTATAAATAATATATTTAATATAAATACATGATATATGTATATAGATCCCATTGTAGAATAAAATGCTTTACATTGGGGTGGTCATAAGAAATGTTCAATCCTATACTTAATTTGTGATGTTCTGACCCAGGAACAGTTTAAACTATGGAAATCTCCCAATGTACCTAAAATAAAAGGAATAAACATTCAACTTGAAAAACTGTGCGATACCACAAAAATAAATATTTGACCTTTTATGCTTGTGAAGGTTCCATTCATCCAGGTCAGGTATATCTGTTGTATTCAATTAGATCAACTGGACTTGAAGTCTAGTTCTTGAAGACGTTTCGCTAGTCATCCGATTGGCTTCTCAATTCAGAATGACTTGTACAAGAATCTGTGGCAATTATGTACCCTGGAAAATCCCAATTAGCATATCACAGCCAGGTGTTAAGGGTGTGATTGGATAGTGGCTAAGAGTGTTTATGGAATGCCCAGGGTAAGGTGTCAAAACAACATTGTACATGCGACAGTTGGTGTCGAGCTTGGTTTCTTTCTTTTTTTTTTTTTTCTGTAAGGTGTACAATGCTGTTTTGACACCTTCTCTGGGCGTTCCTATAACACCTCTTAGCCACTATCCAATCACGCCCTTAACACTGGGCTGTGATATGCTAATTGGGATTTTCCAGGGTACATATTTCCACAGATTCTTGTACAAGTCATTCTGATTGAGAAAGCCAGTCGAGTGACTAGCGAAATGTCTTCAAGGACTAAACTTCAAGTCCAGTTGATCTAATTGAATACTGATATTTACCTTTTAGAAAAACTAAGAAATTTGGTATAAAGAAAATTTTTCCCTTCCACAAGTGATACTAATTGATTATTAATCATGATAGGCTTTTAATTATTAAGGTGTAGCTATTATGTGGGATAAGTTATAATTAATGTTATTTATGGGTCATGTTGGAGGTATATCAGGTGAACAATATCTGTGTATTCAATTAGATCAACTGGACTTGAAATGTAGTTCTTGAAGACTTTCGCTAGTCATCCGACTGGCTTTCTCAATTCAGAATGCCTTGTACAAGAATCTGTGGCAATTATGTTAAGGGTGTGATTGGATAGTGGCTAAGAGGTTTTATAGGAAAGCCCAGAGTAAGGTGTTAAAACAGCATTCAAGTCCAGTTGATCTAATTGAATACAACAGATATACCATGATTCTGGATGAATGAGAACCTTCACAAGCTCAGGTGAACATGTTACTGCTAGTTGTAATATTTTTATAACTATGTATGTGACTTAATACATCCTATCTTATACTGATGTACAATCAACATACTAATCCATGTCATCTGTTTTCAACTTTACAATAGTATACTTTAACTAAAGTTTCCAGACAACATTCTCCTGAGCACATAGGGAGAGCACTTCACAAACATACAAGAGGTGTATATTGCCTCTCACTTTACTGTGGCTGTTGTGTGATTTATAAAACTAACCTGTGGACACTAGGTGTCAGCTCCCATAATATACCTTAGCTGGGTGACTTCCATCCAAATTACAAACTACACTTTACATGCTCTGATGTGCTTAACGATTGAAACAAAAAAGCTACATACTTGCTTCTTAGATGATGACAGATAGGAACATAACAGAATCAAAAAAATGTAAGCATGGGGATTTGAACCTATGACCTCATAGGCTTAGTGCTATACACTGGTGAGCTATCAGCATATATAAAGAATACAGGTACTTTAGAAATATTTTAAAATAGCAGTAAAATCAGCTGAATATTTTTTATTGCACCAGGAAGGCTTTCTGAAATTCATGCTGGCTGGAAAATAAATGCATTAACAAGCAGCTTCAAAGTCTTATCAGGGGCTTTGGTATTGGTAGGAGAAATCTGTATAAAAAAAATTTAGTGC
The DNA here is from genome assembly GCA_019447015.1 of Hymenochirus boettgeri. Taxonomy (NCBI): domain Eukaryota; kingdom Metazoa; phylum Chordata; class Amphibia; order Anura; family Pipidae; genus Hymenochirus; species Hymenochirus boettgeri. The sequence goes on from CM033474.1 coordinate 78,828,540, forward strand.
ATACTGTGTAATAAGGGGTCAGAGCGCTTGGCCAATAGTTGTACATGCTCACAATGGCTCTAACATAAAATAAATCAACTTACATTTTGTTTAATCTCTCTACTTTTTAACTCTATTTGTTTTGTTTTTCATGCCTTAATCATTATTATTATATTCAGCTTTTACTTAATTTTATGTACTAGACCATATAGCTTTATTTTGCTTTATTTTCGTACTTGTATTGTTACAATCTCGTACTTCAATATGTAAACATTCATTCTAAATAAATGTATCAGAAATTTACCGGAAACCTCCTGAAGCTACTTTGCATGACATTAATGGCAGCTATGTGCCGGCATTAAAAATGTCAGAATAATATTGCAAGCACAATATGAAATCACTAACTGTTTATTACGGTAATTAATGTTGATTAAAGGGTACATCAGCCTTGTATTTCAGTCCTTGTCAGTGACATAAAGACCTTGATTAGAAATGTAGTTTAGTTTAAATTATAACTAATGTAAGTGGAGTCTAAGGTTACATGCAATGACTGACTACATAGTTACCAGACTGTACTGTACTCTGTTTATTTTAAGCTGAAGGCCAATAGAAATCAATGGAAACTTCTGTCAGAAGCTTTTAAGCCTTATTTGACAGTGATGGAAATACGTACATTTCACAAATGGGCTTTGTAGGAGAGTAGACATTTGGGTATTTTCCGTGTTTCCATGTCTGTCCTTAGTGAATGCAATGCCATTTGTTGGTCTTTTATTGGGCCATTAAAATGATTGCCAGTCTCTGTGTAGTGCAAAACCTGTCCCCCTTAAATGAGTCCTAAACGGTATCTCACTTTTTTTAAAATTCGTTTTTAAGTTTAATTGTAGAATGGGAGGTAAAGGAGAGCACAAGCTAAAGTGTAATTTAGACTTACCGTATATACTCGAGTATAAGTCGATTTTTTCAGGTTTAAAAGTTAGCTTGAAAACCTAACCTCGACTTATCTCTCGGGTCAAGTCCTAATTTAGATCCAAACTCTGCATGCGATAGTACCTATAGGTGGCGCTGTGTTAACCTGCATAGAAAGTTACAGGAGCTGATCTGCCTTTACACTTCCTGCTTCCTGTAGTCTGGCTGCTGGAATCACTCAGCACTGTCAATGTTCATCTGGATGCTGTAAATCTGATGGGTCTCCTCAGTTTGGGGCAAAATGGCTGCTAGTTCATGCAGTGACAGCTTGAAACTACAACTCTCAGTGACATTTTTATCTATTGGGGTCAGAGAGTCCTTTACTATATTGGGTCAGAGTTCCCTTTGCTATATGGGGTCAGAGCGCCCTTTTACTAATGGGTCAGGAGAATTGTAAATGATGGTAAGCTTATTAAAAGATTACTGAACCTTGCCACTCCACATGTTTAGAAACTGCAACTCCCAGCAACAAAGCATGCTGGGAGTTGAGTTTCAAAACATCTGGAGTCCAAGAATGGGGGTTAATGGTACTGGATTTGGCTATTACTGTATGGATTCATGTATGGAAATCTGCTGTCCATTTAAAGGGAACTTAAGCCACAACATACTAAATCAGAAGGCAGTAGTGGTGATAATTTCTACCCTCGGCTTATCTCGAGTCAATCATTTTTATACATTTTTCAGGTAAAAAATAGTAGGTACCTCGGCTTATACTCGGATCGACTTATACTCGAGTATGTAGGGTATTTAAGCAGTGCTGATGGTTACTGCATCTCCCCAAAGTTTTGGGCAGTAACAGGCAATTAAAATGGAATCCATCCAATCCCTTTAAAAACCACAGATGTACAGTACATAACACGCCTAATCATCTATGATTATACTGCCTTTATTGGAACAATCATGGTGTTAAAAATAAAATAGTGTTCACTCTAATCAGTTATTTTAATTTGCTTATGATAATTATACCAAAAGGTACCATGAAATCCATACAGGGAGCTGTATATATTCTGAGTTCGCGCCTCTTACCTTCCGTGTTCAGGAATGCGGTATTCATAAAGTAATGCGGTATGTACAAAGTATTGCAAAAACTAATGCTACGGATATTGCATTGGGCCAGTGCAATTCAAACAAAACAGTGCAGGCCCCGGAAAAATAAATTACAAAGCTAACCCAATATTACATTGGAAAGTGTGGTTCAAACTCTTTTTTAGCTGATAGCGGCTAATATTACATCTCCCATAGTCTCTGAAGGAGGCCTTTGGATAGGTTGGGAGTTGTACAAGGTGGAGACTAGACGGACATAAGTCTTTTGGCCTACGATTAAGAACAGGGAGCTGTTTGAAACAAGCCAGGCGTCTGCGGCATTCCCAGCCATGTCTGATTTCTATTTCTGATGTAATAAAGTTTTGAAGTTATATGAAAAATCCGAAGCGACCGAAGGAAGTCTTTTCAGGTGTGTGCCTACCGATTGGTGTTTGCTGTTTACGTTTGGTTCATGGACTCAAGCGAGGGTTCGGGGCAGGCTGCACCCGGACCAGACACAGAAAGCGGTGAGTTAAACACAGATTCAATCTGCCTTGTACATATATGATTTCTGGGAATTGTGCCTGTTGAAGTGCTGGCTCGTATTTCTACACCCAGGCCACCTACATAATTGGGTAAGCCATATATAGGTTGTTTATATAATGATAAATGAATGCAAACAGTGCTAGCTTAAGGCATTTATTTCACTTTTCTAAGTCTTTATTCTACCTTAAATACTAATGATTAAAAAGTATTACTATGAGGCCATACACTTACTAATCTCGGGCTGTATGTTGTTGTATCCCATATCTTATTATTGCCAGATTTTTGTATGTTAATTTCTGATATTTGTAATTATTTTTTCTGTCGGACAACCAAAGAAATTTTATTGGACCAGTACTGTTTATATTGGTGGGTGTAGGGCCTACTTTAGTCTAACATGGTTATTCAAATAAATTCTCCAATTATGATTTATAAATCGCCATAATTATCAAAAAAACACATTTGGAAGAAACCAGCAACCCAACACTGAGGAATATTAAAATATTGTCCAGGTGTAGCAGTCGTGCCTCGCTCGAGGGTCGAGCGTGTGTGTGAGCCTTTACTTTCTGTTAACCTTTGTTTCAAGCTACTGCTGTGACCTGAGGAAGAGGGTAGATCCCTTGAAAGCTTGTCTAAATAAACTGTTAGTCCATTAAAAGTATCACAGTACTCTACTTTTAATGTGATGGAGGATGGGGCCTGAACAAAGTTGAGGATGTTGAGGATAGCTGTTTCTGCTTGCCTCAGCATCTGTACTTTTGATTGGATAAGGGGCACCTGGCAAAATCCTTGGGTCCCTAGAGACTAGAGATCCTTGACCAGCTGGGCGCTTAGGGCATAAGGGGTGGGTCTAGATGGGTATAAATGAGGAATCTCCACTATCAGTCAGCCAATTTGTAACTTCAAGAAGACAGCAAAGGATCTTTAGCTTCAGGAGTGGCAAGCACGGCAGAGTGAGTGGTGGAGTGATTTGCCGATCCAGTGATCCTGAGAAAAAAGATCTTTGACAGAGTACTAGCAGCAGTGTCCATTGAAGAAAAAGATGAAGAACAGGAAAAAAAGCTGCCATTACGGAGGAAAGAGACGGATCGCAAACTCATTCAAGTTCACGTTGTGATGTCAACAGAGGTGTGCCTTAGCCAGGGAATGAAGGAGCCATATCGAGAAAGCTGACAATACGGGCGTTCAGAATGCTGGAAAAAGGAAAAGCCACTACAGCTGTGCAAGATATGCAAGCTGTGAGTGGAGAGTGACAAGGGGCAGCTAGGGAAGTCACCAGGGTGTGGAAAAAGGCACAGGAAGACCGATAAAGGTTTCCTGTGATCACCTATGGCCGCCAATATAATTTTTTTTAAGTATTAATACCAGTAATTCTCAATATTATATAGACCCTGTACCACCAGAACTACAGTATATGAATTAATACCAGTAATTCTCAATATTATATAGATCCCTTACCAACCAGAACTACAGTATATGAATTAATACCAGTAATTAATCAATATTTTTAGTATCCTTGTACCAACCAGTACTACAGTTATGTATTAATACCAGTTTCTCATATTATATAGTATCCCTGTACCAACCAGAACTGCAGTATATGTATTAATACCAGTAATTCTCAATATTATATAGTATCCCTGTACTAACCAACTACATTATATGTATTAATACCAGTAATTCTCAATAAATTTATAGTATCCCTGTACCAACTAGAACTACAGTATATGTATAATACCAGTAATTCTCAATATTATATAATATCCCTGTACCAACCAGTACTACAGTAAATGTATTAATACCAGTAATTCTCATATTATATAGTATCCCTGTACCAACCAGTACTCAGTATATGAATTATACCAGTAATTCTCAATATTATATAGTTCCCTGAACCAACCAGAACTACAGTATATGTATTAATACCAGTAATTCTCAATATTATATAGTATCCCTGTACCAGCTAGAACTACAGTATATGTATTAAACCAGTAATTCTCAATATTATAAGTATCCCCGTACCAACCAGAACTACAGTATATGTATTAATACCAGTAATTCTCAATATTATATAGTATCCCTGTACCAACTAGAACTACAGTATATTTATTAATACCAGTAATTCTCAATATTATAGAGTATCCCCGTACCAACCAGAACTACAGTATATTGCTTCTCCAATGTAAACAGCCCTAATTGTCAAGCCTCTCCATTCTCTTTATTATTTTAGTTGCCCTTCTCTGAACTGCTTCCATTACATTCCATACATTGAATCACAATCTGCCCCCATTTTGATAATCTATCTAGGTCTGCTTGCAGCACTTGCAATCATTTGAAGTTTTCCAAAGTTCTGCATAGTTTAGTGTCATCACAACACATAGACCTTGCTCTCAATGTCCCCTTCTAAGTCATTTTAAAACAGATTAAATAGAAGTGGCCCCAGTACTGAAACAGAATAGAGTTTGGCATTTTATAAATTCTGGTGATAACCTTTTATAAATTTGCCCCCTTAATGCCACAAATATTATAGGGACCCTGAGCTGTCCCACCCCCATCCTACTCCCTCCCACATTGTAGTGACATCTCCAACTCTGAGCCCCTCCCTCCTTTTCCCTCTATTAAGGTTGAACATGTGTTGAGATTGATGCATAATAATTACATATATTCCAGTGATACATGGGTACCGGTATTTATAGGGAGCCGTGAGGAGACAGGTGTAACAGATTTGTTTTAAAGACAGTTTTCTATTGAACATACCTGTGACGTCTCATTAAACATACCTGGATTGGATGCATAATAATACATATATGTCCAGTGGTACCAGGTATTTATAGGGAGCCATGAGGCAGACAGGTGTAACGATGGTTTTAAAGACAGTTCTCTATTGAACATACCTGGATTGGATGCATAATAATTACATATATGTACAGTGATACCATGGGTATTTATAGGGAGCCATGAGGCAGACAGGTGTAACAGATGGTTGTTTAAAGACAGTTCTCTATTGAACATACCTGGATTGGATGCATAATAATTACATATATGTACAGTGATACCATGGGCATTTATAGGGAGCCATGAGGCAGACAGGTTTAACAGATGGTTGTTTAAAGACAGTTCTCTATTGAACATACCTGGATTGGATGCATAATAATTACATATAGGTACAGTGATCCATGGGTATTTAGGGAGCCATGGAGGCAGACAGGTGTAACAGATGGTTTGTTAAAGACAGTTCCTATTGAACATACCTGGATTGGATGCATAATAATTACATAATGTACAGTGAACCATGGGTATTTATGGGAGCCATGAGCAGACAGTGTAACAGATGGTTGTTTAAAGACAGTTCTCTATTGAACAACCTGGATTGGATGCATAATAATTACATATATGTCCAGTATACCATGGGTATTTATAGGGAGCCATGAGGCAGACAGGTGTAACAGATGGTTGTTTAAGACAGTTCTCTATTGAACATACTGTGACAGTTCTCTATTGAACATACCTGGATTGGATGCATAATAATTACATAATGTACAGTGATACCATGGGTATTTATAGGGAGCCATGATGCAGACAGGTTTAACAGATGGTTGTTTAAAAGCAGTTCTCTATGAACATACCTGATTGAATGCATAATAATTACATATATGTACAAACAACCAATTCCTTTCCACTCCAGATGTTTGGAAAGTGTAACTCCCAGCACGCTTTAGTTGCTGGGAGTTGTAGTTTCCAAACATCTGCAGTGGCCAAGCTTGCGAATAGGGGAAATCCTTGCGATATTCCTTTTAATGTCAGTGCAAATGCATGTACTTTTCACAAAAAAGAGCAGTATTTTTCATCCCAATGACCTTAATCTGCCAATTCAGCATTTTGTCTGTGTAAAAATAAATGCAACTGAAATAATGAATTCCTGTTTGCAGGACCCCTACTAGAGACTGTTATGGTCTTGCCTTGACCCAGCGCCTTAGTTGATTCAGGTGCTCAGTAGAGATCTAGCATCTTTGACCCATCCAACAGCCAATCAGTAGAAATAAACTGTTAGGAACATTCCAAGGATGTGGTGCATCCTAGGAAGAAGAAGGACCGCTAGAACTAAAAGTCAGCTCACTAATGTCAACAGCAGGGAACAGCAAAGGATATGAAATCAACTGATTTTTGAAAATGGAAAGATATGTAGAATAACTAAGTATGCATTACACACAACTAAACATTTAAACAAATATCGATATTTCCACTGAACTGTCCTTTAATTATCCACAAGAAATGCACCCTCCAATACCATCAGAGCCGATGTGGCTAGTAAAGGCTGGATACCCTACGCAATCAAGGTAAGTTATGCTTCTTACACCTACATATCACACTTGTACTTCAAATGTGACTAGATTTGTCTTCTTCTTTCTAGGGTATGCCAGTTTTCAAAGTCTTGAACGATCCAAAGTGCTCCAGCTGCTGTGTCTTCTCATCCACAAGAGCTGCTCCCTCCAATCTCATTAGGAGCTCATGTGGCTAGTAAAGGTGGATCCCCTATGCTACCAAGGTAAGAAAGTTGGGGGGCACCGCGCTGCCTAAGCAGCGGTGCCCTTGGACCTTGACTGAGGAGGGGGGAGCTCACCTTCGGACGCTTCCTCTCCTCCCCCCTGGAAGGGGTCTCCCTCTTGCTCTGGCACCGTTGCGCAGCTTGGCCTGCCCGCCCGCGGCCGGAATCGCGGCCTATGCATCCGTACCCAAGGATGCATTGCGGGTGGGCGGGGCGTCGCGGCGTAGCGGCGTAGCGGCGTCAGAGCGCGATGACGTCACGCCGCGGCTGCGCCTATATAATTCGGGTGCCACGAGGGGAAGGCGCCATTTTAGGTTAGCTAGTAATAGGGAAAGTACCCCAGCATCCACCAGTAGGGGTACTGCCCAAATGCAGAGAAGTAGCACCCTGGCACCAGGGCGCGAAGGGACATCGGGGTGCCCAGGCGATGGGGGGTCGTCGGTTGAGATTACGGTACCAGCCATGCTGCGAGCTGACGCCGGCGCCTGGAGACAACCACGGGCAGGTGATACAACCGAGGAGGGCGAACTAGATTTTGCTGATGCTCGCTCCACTATACGGGCCGCCTCCATGGTCAGGGAGGACCTGGGGAGACGCACGCCAGACATAGTGGGGGCTGAGCCAACGCACAGTAGAGTGGAACCCACACAACGCTCCCAAAGACCTAGGAGGGAGTCTTCTTCCTCTAGCGAAAGATGGAGATGGGGGAGGCGCGGCAGATCCCATTGGAGGCGCCGTAGGGAGCGTTTCGGTTCCAGTGCTCGCGGGAGCGCTGGGCAGTGCTCCCAGTGTCATTCCAGGGCATCTAGGAGGGATGTGCCTGAGAGGGGACAGTACACCTCCTCTGATTCCTCCAATTCTCCACCGCCAAAAAGGGCCCACGGCCGGAGGTACAGAGGGAGGTCCAAGTCTTCCAACAGACGCAGTTCCAGGCGGGAACAAAGAACACAACAATGGCCCCCGGTTGCCACCCAAATGGCCGCACCACCGGCACCAACTGCTGCTCCCCTGGGATCTACGTCCGGTGAGTTGTCATGTGCTGGGAATTGGGGTGGATCCGCGGGAGGGCACCAAAATGAGGGTCCTTGGCTGGCAGTGTTAAAAGCTATGTTGAATAAGGCGGGGGCACCCACTTCAGGTACGGACGCCCCAAGCTCTGCCCCAGGGGGAGTTACACCCCGCCTGCGAAAGCAATGGTAAATGCGGAAGCCTTTAAGTAGGCCCTTTTCTGTGGCTTAGCACCTCTCTGCGCTCACTTGTCAGCAGAGGTGAGGGAAAGGTTTGGGAGAGGCGAATATGTGGACATTTGGTCCCTTATATCATTGTAGCCCTTCTTGGGGAATGGTACAAGCATTTTGCGTGGCTGGGGAGTATCGACGGGAGGGGCCACCCGGAACAGAGCGCTGATCTCTTTGTCTACCTCGACCAGATTTTCGGAGCATATAAAATTCATGGAGGCTCCGCCTGGTGGAGTTACGATGAAGAGTTTCGGCAGCGACTGGCTCTAAGACCTGAGGTCGGTTGGAGCTCCAAAGCCACCGATGCATGGATCAGGTTAATGACGGCTCCTAGGGCCCCTTTCCCGTCCTCGTCAACCCAACCATATTTTAACCCCATTGCTTCCACTCAGGGCCCTGGCAGGAGAGCAGGCCCTTGCTGGCTCTATAAGTTTTGAATGTAAGCTCTTTAAAAGGAATATCTTGTAATGGTTCGAGAGGATCAAGGCGTAACACATCCAGAACCAAAGTGAGATCCCATGGTGGAATGGGTTTTTTGATTTGTGGTTTTAGGTGTTTGACTCCTTGAAAGAATCTTTCGATTAAAGGTTCTGTCGCCCATTGATGTTGAGTCATTGCTGAGATTGCGGATAATTGTCCCTTGAGGGTGGAGAAGCTTAGATGCTTTTGAAATCCCTGCTGAAGAAATTCTATCAGCATGGGAGATGTAACTGTCTCAGTATTGTGACTGTTGGATTGACACCATTCTACAAATTTAGAGAAGAGAAGAAATGCTGTGCACACCAGTCTTTATTCGCAGTAGGTGTTTATTACATCAGTATAACACCATGTAACGTTTCGGCGAAATTGCTTCCGCCTTCATCAGACACATACCTTTTTTTTTTTTTTTATTCGCAGTAGGTGTTTATTACATCAGTATAACACCATTCTAAAAATTGGTCCCACATCCGATAGTATTTAGTTGATGTAGTCTTCTTCCTGGCTGCTAACAGGGTTGATGTTGCCTCATCGATGTAGTCTTCTTCCTGGCTGCTAACAGGGTTGATGTTGCCTCATCTGAAATGCCTAATTCTTGGAGATTCCTCCTTTCACGAGCCAGGCTGTGGAAATGCCTAATTCTTGGAGATTCCTCCTTTCACGAGCCAGGCTGTGAGCTTGAGCTTCATTAGGTAAGGATGGACAAATGGACCTTGAGCGAGCAGATCGGGACTTGCAGGGAGTCTGTATGGTGGCGCAATTGTCATGTTCTGAACTGTCGAAAACCACGGTCTCCTGGGCCAATAGGGTAATATCAGGATAGCTCTTACCTGCTCCCTGGAAATTTTCTGAAGGATTCTTGGAATTAATGGGAGAGGAGGGAATACATATATCAATTGGTAATTCCATGGTATAGCTAGAGCATCTATCGCTATTGCCCTTTTTGCCGACTTACATAGTTTGCCTGGATATTGAAGGTTCCTGGAAGGTAAACTTCCGAAATGGTTTTCAAGTTTGTTTCTGACTAAAGAAGAATCCTTTCCATAAGGTCCCAGAGCTTCCTGTTGCGTGTTCCGCCAAGTTTGTTTATATAGGAGACTACTGTGGTGTTGTCTGATAGAATTTTTATCGGAAATCCCTGGATAAATGTATGGAATGTCTGTAGTGCATACCATACTGCAAGCATCTCTCTGTAGTTGGATGACATTTTGGATGTTTGTTTGTCCCAACTGCCCTGGGCAGTGTGGCAACCTAAGGTTGCTCCCCATCCCTTCTAACTTGCGTCTGTAGTTATGGCCTCCCAAGTTGGTTCCGTTAACTGTCTTGGTTTGAAGTTGTGAAGGTTTAACCACCATCTCAACTTCTCTCTCAGGGGTTCTGGGAGTAAAATTAATTCCTGTGGGTGCTGAACGTGTTTCCACTGGGACAATAGGCAGTGTTGTAGTGGTCGCAGATGTAGGAGAGCCACTGGGACAATAGGCAGTGTTGTAGTGGTCGCAGATGTAGGAGAGCCCACTGTACTGCTTCTTGCGTAGAAACAAGTTTCCCTATGATCCTCTGGATAAGGTTTGCAGGGGCTGCAGGGAACTTGATGAGGTTGGAGATCAGAGTTGGCAGCAATCAGGATGTCGTCTATGTAAGCAAAACATCTCATTTTGTGTATTCTTAATGGTTCGATTGTGGTGATGAGTATTTTCGTAAATACCCTGGGGGCTGTTGAAATTCCAAATGGTAGAGTGGCATATTGGAAATGATTCTAAAAAATGCTGAATCTGAGGTATCTTCTGTGTTGGGGAAAGATAGGGATATGGAGAAAAGCATCCTCTAGATCCACTTTCCCTAGCCAATCGAATTTTTGAAGATGTTGACTGACAACTTTGAGGGACTCCATCCTGAATGGTTTGGATTTAATGAATCTGTTGAGGAACCTGAAATCTAATATAGGTCAGAATTCGCATGAAGCAGGGTTATCAGAATATGTTTTAGAGCTTTGCAGGCAAGAGGGGTTCTTGGTTCTCTTGATTTCCAGAAGTGATTTCTGGGTGGTCTGTGTTTGAATTGGATTTTGTATCCTTGTATAATTGTTTGTAGGACCCACTGGTCGGTAGTAGCCTTTGCCCACGCATCCTTGAAATGCTGTAGCCTGCCAGACTGGATACATTTTTGAAACATACAAATGCTGCTTCTCATTCACAGCTCAATTGACAATGTAACAATCTTTGTAACAATCTATGTAACAGTCTATGGACACCAGGAGAAGTAGAACAGCAGACTGCACTGAGCAGTCAGAAAGGGGGGACTCCAGGTTCCAAAAAATGTCCCCTTAAACACTCCCCTGATTTTACTATAATCGCTTCTTCTTTTGGAATTGACTCTATCATACTGTTCTATGGGACTATATCTAAGATTCCTTTTCTTCGGACGTGCCCCTCTTTCATTGGCCCTTCAATCATTGTCCCCCATCTTATCCCCTCCTCCCAATTACATACATTGTACTCTGAGAGGAATCTCTTGTATCCCTCCTGGCTTCCTGTCCTTGCTTATTAATCTTACTGACTTCCCTTCTATTCTCATATTCCCTATCACCCAAGGGTTTAAATCTATTTGTAATCACAATTGGTTATCCTTCCTGCTCCTTATAGTGGGCTTCTTGTAATAGTTACCCTTGAGTTCTCTCTCCTGTTTATCTCTACTCCAATCAAATACCCTATTAAATAAATAATCCCCCTTGTTCTGTTCAGACTTCCTTTTTCTTGATCTCACTAACATCCTTATCTATTTTACCAACTTTAATATCTAGTTTCTGTTCGAACCTTTTAAACTGTTCCTCCCCACCTTAATTTTTACAAATCTCATATGTGATGTTTTTAATTTGGTCACTTGATTGATTTAATTCTTAAATCCCTGGATTTATATAGCGCCATCATCTTCCGAAGCGCTTTACAATTGATATGAATATCTAGATCTACATCTGATTTTTATAATTGGACACACTAAATCAGTGTGACTAATGTAGAAATTAAATTAGATGCTTCTTTCATATTTACATATAACCAGAGAAACTTGCAGTAAGTATCTAAATGAAGTGACAATTAAACTGACATGTAGATTTTAGCAGCAACCCAACTGAATCAGGTTTTTTGCACTATATAGCTAAAGCCATGGAATTCCGGCAGAATTTAATCTTCATTTTTATAAATGAAATTCTGGTAGAATTCTGCTGAAATATTATAAAAAAAAATATGCATTTTAATAAAGTATCGGAGCATCCTATCTCACCGCATGCCATGCTCCTTACCTTAGACTGGGTACACACAAGCAGATTTTTTTGCTATACAAACCGATATTTCTGGGTATTGGTTGATTGGGCCGGAAAATCGGCAGCATTTGAAAACGCAAGTCATTTATCATTGCCTAACGTGTGGTCCTATGGACTGCATGATCGATCACAACGAGATTTCTGCCTCATTGATATTTGCAGAGAAAGACGGTGATTCATCACGGCCTACCACTCGCTAGCAGCAAATGGGACAAAACATTTGCCTGTGTGTATACAGCCTAACTGTGATTCTGTAATGTACTAAATCTAGCTAAGTGTTGAGTCCATCTCGCAGGATCTCAGCCATGTAATTAATACGGCCAAAACTTCAATTGCATTCCCCTAATTTTTTCTATTTACCTTTCATATCCTTATTCTTGTATGCATTACAATTTTTTTGTATTATTTAATGTCTAGCACCAAAAATTCACATCAGGTATCAAAATTTTTCACAAATTTTGTACATTTAATTATTTTTATAGTGTTGATGCTATTTGAAAGTTAAATGTGTATGCATTTTTCTTTTTAGCATGAAGAAAATATTCTGTTTATTTTGCTTTTAGTAAAAAGTGGAATTAGATGAACAACACTCTTTCAAAGGGCGTGTTTTAAATCTAGGTTCTTACGGTAAATCTAATAATGTAACTGAATAGGCCTCAGGCTTTAAGAACTATTTTTCAAACTTCTACATTACAGCTGTTTCTTAATAACCAATGCATTTTTAAAACATTTCAAGGTTTCTCTCCGTGCATTTTTGAATGTCATTTACGCAAATCATAGTTGTTATATTGCCTACAGCTGAAATCTTACTTTAAGTGACCTATGATGGAAATTATTTTTGACTGATTTAGTTGCAATGCATCCAACAACATTAACCTGCAATTAAATTATTAAGTAAAATATTACCTTGCAAACTGAACCAAAGCAGATAAACCCTATGGTAAGATTTGGGATTTTAAGTGAATTTAGGAGTAGATTATAGTTACATTATCAGTTTTAATTACATTTTCTCTAATAGCAGTGAAAATACCACCTCCGTAAGAGGCTGTAAATACATAAAATAGAATCATAAAAATAAAATTCTGGGAACATAAACCATGATAGGTGATCTGTTAGCTACAGGGAACATAATGCTAAGTAAAATGAAATAGTCCTAGAGAAACATTTAATATTTGTTTCTAAAATTTGAAAAAATGATTCTAGTAAAGAATAAAAAGGGGTCTACGGGCTACAAAACCCCTTTCTTTTGTCAACAATCCTGTCAAGAAATAGCTACGGGAATTAGAAGAAGAGTTTCCAAATATTTGATAAAAAAATGTTTGGTAAGTTCTTTAAGATTTTTTTCACTACAGCAAACTGATAACTTAAAAAATAATTCACCTCCAGGCATGCTCAGGAAAAAAGAGTTTGGAGCTCCAGTGATTGGTTTGCATGCTCTAACGCTGGACATACACATTGCTGATAATAGGTAAATCTTGTTGGAGGACGTTTAAGTTTAACAATTGATTATTGATGAGGATGAAAAACAACATCTTCAGATGGTATATGACAATTATGACCCCCCCCCGCCTGACCCCACCCTCTCTCTTGTTGATAGTACCCAGGATGAGGACCTAAACTCATCTCACCTAGAAAACAGGCGATGGTCCATCCAGATGGCAAGAATCAAGGACAAAATACAGGCAACGATAAATCTAAGTAAAACACTAGTAGCAAAGATGTAAGTTATAAACGCTATATCGTGCAACCAGGAAACAAAGCCAGATGGAATCAAGATAGCCAATGAAACAGAGAAATAGAGATTGGCCTATCAGAACCCTGCTCCCAGCTGTGCAGCACAAGCTGCATCAATTGGAATAGGGAAGAGAGTAAACCCTTGCGTGTCCCCACAGCTGGCACCAAAAGAGACTGTGCGTTAGACCAGACAGTGCATGCACCGTCTTAAAGGGTAACTGCGGTCTTCACACACAGGGCCGGCCTTAGGATAACTAGCACCCTGTGCAAGATTTGTTACTGATGCCTAGCACCCAACCCCCCCCCCCCCCCCCAAAAAAACAAAAAAACACCCCCATGGCACACACAATACTCGTTGATTGCTGCTTGCCTTCAAATCAAGTACCCCACCTGCGCTTACTGCCTTTCAGTATCTTCAGTGTGTGCATGTATATATGGTGCGTACTTCATTATGTAACAAGTAACATACTAAATGCACAGACAGAACAGCAGAGCATACAAACATCTTAAGTAAAGCTTATATGTGTTGGGGCTTAGTATGTGGTGAGGTGCTGATACATATATTTGATCTGGAGGACCGTAACTGGAGGGGCTGTGGCACTGATGCACAACTTTGAGCTACAGGTCTGTGACCTAAGACTCCCAGCTGTCGCCCCCCTGGTAATGCAACCCGGGCGGTTGCACAGGTCGCCCATATCAAAGACCGGCCCTGTTCACACAAGTGTTCTCTATTTAACAGAGATATCCAATGCCTTTGAAACAAGCCTAATATGACGTCTCTAGCTTCTCTGGATCTTAAATTATAGGCTTGTAAATTTACAGTTCCTGGTCTTTCCTTTATGTCTGAGAATCTGTGACAGTCACATGATATTCTGTGTAAGAAGCAAATGAAGCCAAAGAAGTACATGAAACCAGAAGAGAAGACACGTTATGTAAATGAAGAGCAGGTAAGGGATCACTGACAGTATGCATAATTTTCCAAAACCAGAAAGCTGCCTCTTCCTGAATTGGCAAGTTGACCCCTCAAATAAAAAAAAATTCTATTTAGGTAAATCACCCCCCAAACCCCAAAACTGCAAAAGTTAGAAATCTGAGAGATGTAAGTAACTGAAATTCTGCCTGATGTTATGTTACTTCTCTGCTTCATGGCTCTTCCAGTTAGCAGCTATCAGTCATGGATATTATAGATGACATCACAACCATTGACTGAATGCTATAACAGATTGGCCCTACGTCTCACAGCTTCTAGCTATTTTAGCTTTGGGTTGTGGGGGTTGATTTAACTATATATAATTTTTTAATTGAGGGGAGAATATAACCATTAGGTAACCTGACTGTGACCTCTTTGTAATGGGCAGCCAGAAAATTGTAATAGGAAGGGGAGGCAGAAATCAGAAAATGCAAAAAAAACGGCAGAATAAAAGATGCTATCTCCCACAACGCTGCTAATTCCAAAGGTGAAAGTTACATCTAATTCTGAGATGGCAATATAAGAATCCATCCAGGCTCATTTAGATATTTTAGCTATAGTTTATGTTTTAGCAACATCAATGTACAAAAAAAAATTGTTTATAAATAATCCTGCATGAATCCTTTTCACTACATTTCCTTCACCTCGGGAAGCAAGGCGATGTGTGGATTACTATTCCGTCTTTTATTAGTATATATATATATGCAACTTATTCATTTATTCAAATGTATTACAAATACTGGAAATATGTTTATTTTAATGATAACCTCTTTTAAATTTGACATCTACATATGTTCACCAAGGAATCTATCTTTTTAGATAGAACAGCCAGCCATGCACACATTGTGACAATATTTTTCTGTTTTTCCACATTTTTAATTGGTTTCAATGGGTTTTATGATATTTCCGACATGGCATCGTATTACCCAAACAAAATGTAATTATGCTGCTAGGTTTGATATTAATGTAAAAATGTCCGTACTGGTCATTTTAATTGTTGAACAATACTATGAAATATTTGGTCTACTTGCACATTAATAATTCAACCTGAACAATTCTAGAGAAGTAAAATTCTTAATACTTTACTCATTTCTTGTATGGTAAACTTAAAGGAAAACTAACATCTAAGAATTGATTACATTCAGGCGATTTGTCATGTGGTGAGGACATAAACTTATATCATTTTAAAGGAGAATGTGTAGAAAGTGATGTGAACTTTTGGACCTTTTCTGCATAGAGATGGGAGTGGAGGCTGCCCAAAAGTTAACACATTATGCGAAAAGCATAATGAGCTACACACTTTATTGGCTATGCATGACTCTGGGGGCATGGATAATTTTGTCTCTGGACAGAAATTTCTAAGAATTAATAAAGCAAATATTACATGTGTCAAACCTTTGTTCTTTTTTTAATAGCTAGTAATAGCTAGAAATGTTAATGTATATTTAGTTACTAATACTATCACTGGATTCTGGGATCATAAATACAGAATAAGCAAACACATTTCCTTATTTCCTGCTATTTTTCTCAGTCACAAGCTATACAGGAAATATGTCTTATTGATAGATAGATAGATAGATAGATAGATAGATAGATAGATAGATAGATTTGTCATTGAACATATTAGCCAATATACACTGCATAGTAAGAAAAAACATTATAGAGGTATATATAGAGGCCTCACTATAGATAGCTGTTACATAATGGGCTGTAGTAATATGGTCCACAACCAGCGTTATCCAACTGTTATGCATCATCTCAGTTATCCCACACCTCCTGGTTGTTCCAGGACACCAGCGAGAACACTCCAAACTCCCACGGGGGCCTAAAAGTCCGGGGAAACTCCTGGGAAATGCTCCCAGGAAAGGTAGGTGAAAAACCAGGGTGGTTGTGTGTTTTGTATTGGGAACCAATCAGGTGGCTGGGGACGGAGTGGTGTAGAGGGCGGGGGGTTAAAGTGTATGGAAAAAACTTAACATGTTACAATTATTTCAAATGATGCAGTCAACATAGATAAAGACCATAACACACGCTAGTGGACTGTTGAAATATATCTCATGAAATAATAATAAAGAAAAAAAAAGATTTATACTCTGCCTACCTTTACAGATCCTCTCTTATGCTGGCCATACCTTCTGATGCTCCCTCAACATTCAGAAAACCGCTCAACTGGATCACTGTGACTGCAAACCAATATCTGGCTGGGAAACATCACAGGAACTTTTGCAGGTAAAACCACTGCTGCATCGCACGCAACTAATGTTTCAAGGTTCATGTCGAACACTGAATTATGATAATGTCGGCTCAGTGTATGGCTCCCTTAGTGATGTCATGTCTTAGGCCTAGGCCACACCAGCCCTTTTAACATGCAACCCGATCACGATCCTATTGCGTGTTAAAAAACGCACACTAGTATTGGCAATGCACAGGAGCACACTGGACATGCATGCACTTGCGTGGCCTTTGAGCTACAGGTCTCGTGGTTTTGCTCATATGTGCTAAGGTGTGGCCCACCCCAAGGCCACACTAGTGCGCTTTTAAGAACGATCTGATCACGCTTTTAAATGGGCACAATAGAGTTGGGGGGTATGGGGCTGGCCACATCATCTCCGTTGGTGTCTGCTGTGCTGTAATCCGCTTACTGGAGCACATGTGATCACCATTTTTGGTGCAATTTGCTCTGATAAGGGCAAGTTACAAAAACACTCGGACAAAAAGGCTGGTAACACATGATTGTGCAAATGCGCGCTTTGAAGTGTGGCCTCAGCCTTAGATAGATTCTATTGTTTTGCATATTGTTGTGTCAGTTATTGACACATATAGGGCAATGTAATAAAAGTTCTTATAGCTAATAATGGTGCTTTCAAATGGAAGCTAACATCTGATTGGTTGGGGCAAAATTAGAAGAACCAAGAACTTTTATTACATCGCCCTGATAGACTTTGCTTTGAATGCCCTCTTCTAACTGATACTAAAACCCTGCATTAATCTACATGATTGGTTGCACCAACCTCCTTCAGCTTGTTCTGTCTGTTTACATACTCTCAGTCAGATTCAATAAAAGCTCTTTTCGTTAAAAATCATGGTAATTTTGCACCAACCAATCAGATAATATTTAACATTTGAAGGCTAATATCTGATTGGTTGGGGCAAAATTAGCACCATTTTAAACAATAAGAACTTTTATTGAATAACCCTGTCTATCTGTTAAAGTTAAAGTTTAGTTCTTGAAGACATTTTACTAGTCATCCGACTTGCTTTCTCAATTCTGAATTGAGAAAGCCAGTCGGATGACTAGCGAAATGTGACGTCTTCAAGAACTAAATTTTAACTTTAACAGATAGACAGGGTTATTCAATAAAAGTTCTTATTGTTTAAAATGGTGCTAATTTTGTCCAGTTGACAAAAGTCCAGTTGATCTAACTAAATACAACAGATATACAGTGACTGGATGAATTAGAACCTTCACATGCACTATGTAACAGAGATTGAACATTTAGTTACAAAATACCTTTGTAAATTTGCAGTGGTAAATATTTTATTACTTTTTTTTTTAACTTCAGGATCAGATTCAATATATACTTCTTGTTATTTGTTATATGGAAAGGAATGACTAAACATGGCTGCCAGCAAGGCAAAAAAGCCAACTATGCAGAGAAGCTGGGGAAGTTTGCTCACCAACCACAAGAGCAGGCCGCAGCCCCAGACCCATCGGACGAGCACGAGGCAGACGGAGCAACTGCAGGCCCGGCTACGCAACAGCCAACCACATCGGCTCCCAGCCCATCGACTGAAAAGATCCTGGCTGCCATACAGGAGTCTAAGGCGTCCCTCATCGTCCTAATCGAGGAGGTGAGAGTCGATGTCGGCCTCCTTATGCAGGGCTTCCAGGCCTTGAGAGGCCACGTGAGAGACCTGGAGGGCCGTGTATCCACAGCGGAAGATACCCGATACCCAACGAAATAGCTGAGCTACGACAACAGCTTAAAGCGCAGCAAGCTAGGGCCGACGACATGGAAAATAGAGCACAGCGCCAGAACATCAGACTGGTGGGACTTCCCGAAAGTATAGAAGGTAAGGACCCTGAGGCCTACCTTGCCAGATGGATCCTGGATACCTTTGGGGCGGACGCCATGTCGTCGGTCTTCACTGTAGAGCAGGCACACCAAGTCCCTGCAAGGCCGCCCCCACCTGGCTCGAGACCGAGACCTATGATGGCCAGACTGTTAAATGCTCGAGACAGGGACAATATATTGCGCCTGGCTAGGCTCAAGTGACAAATTCAGGTAGAAAACGCTGTGGTCATGCTGTTCCCGGATTACTCCATGGAGTTGCAAAAGAGGAGAGCGACGTTCATAGCAGTCAAGCATAGCCTGGGAGACCTGAACTTGCCATATGCTATGCTATACCCGGCGCGGTTGCGTATCCAACACAACAATGCCACCAAATTCTTTGACTGACCAGTGGAAGCCACACACTGGATGGATGCACAGTTCAGACCATCTGCCAGAAATTAATCTGAATCGCAAGTATTGTTTAGTGCAACTAGCTCTGTAAATCAGGTCCCAGTTCCCCCTGACCAGATAGGGAGAGCTGATACCATATTAAATGCCTATTATAACACTGAGAATTGCCTATTGACTGGTACTATTTTACACGCCAACAAATAGCTGACTGGGAGCTCTAATAAATGGTGGAGCCAGGATGCTTAGTCTACCCAAACAGCAAAGTACTCTCGAAAGCCCTGATACGAGTCTGGACAATACCCTGGTGCCCACCATTGACCAATATGTTCCAACTTCTGAACTACCTTTGGAAAAAACTTTAAAGAAACATGGGGACATATTATGTATACCTATGGCATCCTTTACACTACTGCCACTATTGGACCCGCAATTCAGGTCCCAGTTTTAAGTGCCTTTGTTCGCTCTACCCTAGAGAAATTTACCGTGCTCCCGGTGGGTCCAATAAACCCCAATGGTAGCACATAGGATATAATAACTGGGGCTCATTTGGTATGGGCTGCACATCTCTGTGAGACATATACTAGATGGAGGGAGCTGGGAATCCCCCAGCCCCCGTATTGGAGGGAAACTATACCAAAGCGGATAAATATTGTATATAGTTTGAGACGCTGCATGAGGAACTGCCACCGTCTCCATGAAATGTGCCCTAACTAGATGTATATATATTCGTGCCCTCACGAACTGCACTTAAAATTTTCAAATGTTCTTTTGGGCAAAGTGTCTACCTAACTATTGACGCAATATATGCTGGCAGACCATTGGAGTGCCTGGACAGATCGACTGGGCCTGGAGGTCTCAATGAAGGGTCTGGGAGGAATGACTGCATAAGTGATATTCTTTTAAATGCAAGCTGATCTCAATCTTATAATACTATGTATGCAGATGTACCTGTTATAACTGCTTTAAAATGTTTTTGGTGGGTGTATTTCTCAAGCATTTCCCCCCCGATTAATGTCTATATATAAGGCTCTATAAACCAGCTACCATGGTATAAACGGAGTAATTGTTACCCACAGCAATTATTTATCCCCCCAGTTGGTATCCCACCACCCCTCCCCACAAGAGATCCCTTTTTCCACCAGACAACCCGATATGGCACACCCATGTACTCGATGGTAGATCTTGCCCAGTTTGCAGGTTGCAATAAACAACAACTGTTATCTAAGCTGCTATCCCTAGACAGCAATATATCCTAGCAATCTCAAATAATAGCAAATGCCATCCTTCCAACCCACATCTCGCCTGTTTATTTACCCGATCCCCTAGTGTAACAAGAATGATATCTATGATGTGCTGCTACCCATGTGTAAACATGTTGCACTCATACCATGCAAAATATACCCGCTGGCATAATCTACTATATATATGTTTTTGCCGGTAACAAATCCTAGCTTAGTAATCTGATTTGGGGAGAGTAATAGGGATAAGTTATGAGAACCTTAGGTAAACGTCTGAACGGGTATAAGTGAATATATACAAGGTCGAGCTTAGTATCCTGAAACACCAAGGTACACATGCTGATACACTAGCCCACTACCAACTATGAACCTATATCACTAAGCCACAAACACCAGCACATACCCATATATATGTTCAATAGTCAAGAACAACGCAAACATAAACACATTAACATGCATAGTACCGTAACACCATACACTAATACCTCCCGACACTTCCCCCCCCCCTCAGTCTAAACTTCAGTCGTCTCTAAACACGCAACATTCACACGCATACAACAAATGGACCTGGCTCTTCCACATATACTCCTTATTATCAATATGGTTGCAATGCTAAATTATTTCTAAAGATAATACCTCAAATGGAACTGGGAGTTCCCCCCCCAGACGTCTGGACGTCTGTTCTACACTACTCAGTTCCCCCCGCCGCTGATCACTTAGGAGGCAACCTTGCCCCTGGTGACCAGAATTGGTTGGACGACAAAGTCCAGTGTTAGAAATAAGAATAGTTTATCAATGTTTTGTTTAAATCAAGTTACTAAGATAATATTTAACTATGTTCTGTTTTATTGCCTATTATATATGTGTACAGAAGATGAGATCCGCCTGGTCCTGATCGGGGGGGGTGGGGGGGGTGGGCTGAAGCCGGGGGCTGCCTGCAATCCACA
Organism: Hymenochirus boettgeri; assembly: GCA_019447015.1. NCBI lineage: Eukaryota > Metazoa > Chordata > Amphibia > Anura > Pipidae > Hymenochirus > Hymenochirus boettgeri. Next base: position 78,849,986 of record CM033474.1, read on the forward strand.
CTCATGCTCCACAAACTATAGGTGAGTCAGCCACTTGCCTCAAAATACTATCTTGGAATGTCAGGGGACTCAACCATCCAAATAAGCGCGCCCAAGTATTCTCAGTAATCAACAGACACAGAGCAGATGTAGTGTGCCTGCAGGAGACCCACTTAGTACGCACAGCCACTAGAACAATTCAGAAGCCCTGGGTTGGATGGGCGGCGCACAGTGTCTGCTCGACCTACTCAAGAGGGGTATCCATTCTAGTTAGGAAAACACTCAAATACAAGATCCATATGACCAAAACTGATCCATATGGCAGATATGCAATTATTCTAATTGAAGTAGAAAGTACCCCAATACTTGTACTTGGCATATATAATTCCCCGAACACCGGTTTAGCTGTAATGGAGAGTATCACCCCGGTACTGGTCAGATACCCGGATGCCCATCTTATCTGTATGGGAGATTTTAATGCAGTAATGTGTACAAGTAAGGACCGCCTACAAACTATACCGACCCCTGCCAACTCTAAATCATTTAATATAACACAGCTAGATTCATTTATAGAAGTGTGGGCATGGATAGATATCTGGAGACACCAATTCCCGAATACTAGAGAATACACCTGCCACTCAGCGACATATAACTCACTATCCAGACTAGACTATTTTTCTTGCCAAAAGAACAGCCCCCTTAGTTACACAGATATCCCACCTTCCGCACGGAATATTCAACCCCCCAGATCTTATCCGTATTCCATGATTTCTATCAAGAGCTATATGCATCGAATCTTACAATTACAAGTCAGGAAATAGCTCAATATTTAGACAAATACACAATTAGACGCCCCCATAACACCTGAAGAACTGAAGCAGGCCCTGGGAGAAATGGCTAATGGGAAAACCCCAGGACTGGACGGTCTCCCGATAGAGGTTTATAAATAATATGAAGAACACGTAATACTTCCAATGCTAGAGATGTACAACAACTCTTTCACAACAGGGTCATTTCCTCCATCCTTATACAACGCCACTATAGTGGTTATACCTAAGCCAGGGAAAAATCCCCAAGACTGTGGATCATACCGCCCGATTTCACTGCTGACGGCCAATTATAAAGCTTTGGCAAAAATTCTAGCACAACGACTAAAACGGGTTATCACCTCCATAATACATTCCGACCAGACAGGATTCATGCCAAACAAATCGACCACAATCAATCTACGCCGCACAATCATACAAACACAACTCAACCACGATAATGCTGGTGAGCGGATCCTTCTTTCACTTGATGCCTGCAAGGCCTTCGACTCTGTCGAATGGCAATTTCTCTGGGAAACACTGAGGAGCTTTGGGTTTGGGCACAATTTCATCAATTGGGTTAAACTACTGTATGCACACCCTACAGCTCAAATATCAGTGAATGGGGAGCTATCATCAGTATTTTCACTTCAGAGAGGCACCAGACAAGGCTGTCCCCTATCCCCCTACCTTTTCGCGATAGCAATAGAAGCCCTTGCCATTAGTCTTAGAGCCAATACAAATATACAAGGCTTTCGATTAGATCGGTACAAGGAACGTATGGGCCTCTATGCTGATGATATAATACTATACCTAGAAAGCCCCCGAGTTCCACTTGTAACAGCATTCGAGATAATAAATATATTCGGAACACACTCTGGTCTAACAATTAATTGGGACAAGTCCGCCTTATACCAACTGGATAAGTTCCCCAGCCACAGAATACCCAGTAATATACCTATACCTACATTACCCCATTTTAAATACCTTGGTATAGTTATAACTAAATCCCCCAGCAATTTTATACAATGAATATCTCATCATTATTAGAATATACAATGAATAAAGTCACTTCCTGGAAACATGTTTCCCTCAACTTATGGGGACAAGTGCAATTAATTAAAATATTCTTACTGCCAAAAATTCTTTACTTAATACAACATGCTCTGGTCTATGTTCCCAAATCCTTCTTCACCCAGCTAAACAGCCTTATTCTTTCTTTTATCTGGGGTAATAGGAAAGCGAGAATTAAAACAACTATCCTACAAACGCCCAAACAAATGGGTGGATTATCCATGCCTAATTTGCAACTGTACTATTGGGCAGCGCAACTGAAACATTTACAGTGCTGGGTTAACCCAGATAACCCACCTACCCCATCCGATATGATGATGTCGCTATATCTCACAAGTCCATTCATGGCTTATCTCGCAGCCCCGAAACTACATACCATAGGACCCAACACCACTTTGCACAAACAGGCACTCGGGGTATGGAATCTCACCAACCATTTACTCCAACCCAGTGAATTCTTTGAACACACCCCACTCTGGAACAATAAAACTCTCCCACAACTCCTACAATTACCTGGCCGTACCCTTTGGAAGGGAATGGGGATAACTACACTTGGTAACGTAATACAGAACAAACAGCTAATACCCTTTCAAGACCTCCAAGATAAATATAAAATTCCAAACACACTACATTATCGATTCCTTCAATTGCAACACGCACTGAAAGCATCTTTCCCAAATAACTTTGACAACATATCAAAACATCCGATTATTGGTATTATTCGCACTCAGGGGTTGAAAGGGATAATCTCCAAATTATACACCTGCTTAATTAATGCCAGATCACAACTTGTACTAGAACAAGTTAAAACAAGATGGTCCCCATATTTACCAGGGCTAACAGAAGACCTCTGGCCTGAGGTCCTCAGCGCGCATTGCCAAGTTTCTCCGGCAGCAAACAATAAGTTAATACAGCTCAAGATACTGCACCAAACATACTACACACCAAAACAATTAAAACATATAAATACTAACCAAATCTCCGTATGCCCCAAGTGTAACTACCCAGAGGCTGATTTTCTGCATCTTATATGGGAATGCCCTAAAGTGAGTAACTTCTGTCTAGAAGTACTTACCACCCAGAGATCGATCACACCGCACCCCATCCGGCCCACACCTGAGTTGTGTATGTTCGGGCTTATTGATGAGGATGTCTGGTCTACGGCCGAAAAGGCTCTTTTGCAGGCTACACTGTTCTACGCCCGGAAAGCAATTATCATGCGTTGGTTGTCTAATAAACCCCCAAAAATCAAAAAATGGATTAAATTGATCAATAGTGATCGACCATATCTCAAAATTGTATATCAACATAGGAACTGCCCCGACAGATTCCAGAGGATATGGGGTGCTTGGCTGGAGTTGCCTATTACTATATTCTAGGTATAAGATAAAGGATCAAACAGTACCAATATATGCGGGAGCCCCCGGCGGAGGAAGACCGACCTGATGGACGAGGGGAAACTTAATATTAAGCAGAAATGACAATAGGCAAGTGTGTTTTTTTTTTTTCTTTTTTTTCTTTATTAACTTCTTATGTTTTATTTACTGTTACAGTTTAAGTTTTATTTGGAAGATCCGAGATATTACATATCTACTAATGAATATAAATATTGATACTGTGAACATTGACTAGCCTAATTCCAAATTCAGATACCCTGACATTTTACTGACTGTATTGTCAATGATACCTAAGAAATGTAAAACTGTTTTTTTTTTTTACCTAAATATTTTGGAACCACAATAAAACGAGTTAAAAAAAAAAAAAAAAAAAAAGCACTTGCGGGCAATTTAAGAAAAACATTTTCCAAATAACTTTATGCTTCACATTTTAAAAAAGAACAATCTAATTTCTGGTCAAGTCCCAGAGTGCAGAAAAGGTTACCAGTTACCAATCAATGAGGTTAAGTGGCAGTTACCAAGTAATGAGGTTTATCTGAGAGTTGGGTTTTCATTGACTTAACGTTTTCTTTAGAATGACTTTATAATTTGCGTACTGTACTGGAAGTGAAAGTACTGGTTTGATTTCCACAAAATATTGTAAATAACAAAATTTAAATACCACGCTGACAAAATTTAATTGGCAGTTCTCCTACGGTATGTACAATAGTTAATTTGGACATGCTGGTAAATTTTGGGTGATCGTGTTGTCTTTTAGGACTAGGCCACACTAACCGGTTTTTCACGTGTTTGCGTACACAATTGCACTTGCGATCACGCATGTGATTGTAAATAACATGGAAATCGCGGGAACACAAAAATTCCTGCAACTTCCAATGCGCATGCACTGCACGGTCTCCTTTTTTTGCACAATCACATGCATTTACATAACGGAAAATAGAAAAATCCAAAACGTGACAACGCACCAGAATTGCAAATGCAATAACGTGCGTTAACGCAGGTGCTGTGCACTTGATTCTGGTGGTTTTTTAGTGGGGCCTCAGCCTAATGGGTCGTGGGATCAGTTGTGCCAAAATGTCAGCTGCGCCCAATTTTTTTCTGACCATCAGATTATTAATCAGTCTATTAGTGCGTAGTCAGTCTGAAACATAGGTAATAAATCGTCCGCTTGAATCTTAAGTGAGTAAACTAGCAAATCACTTATCAAATGTGTACAATATACACAATCCATGTTCTTTAGACACGGCTGATGCAAAAGTTGCCTGTGCTATTAATCGGCAGCAACTAATGAGAATTTGAGATACAAGAATGGCTGAAATTCTGTGATCATTTCAAAAACTTCAAAAAAAACTTTTTACTTCTGATTAATGACTGTCAATCATAGAAATCTAAATGTACATTTTACATTAACAAACAGATTTTTCCATTGCAATTAAAATTCAGTGTAATTAAAAAAAAATAACAACAATATTCATATTTCTTTGTTTCCCTTTATAATAATGATAGAAAACAGGTTGTTGGGTTGTACTGCAAAATATTCCAGCTGCTTATTGCAAACCAGCAGTGTATTAAAGGCTCAGTGGGAGCACTAGGGATGCTATTTATGAAATTTAAATTATTGGAATATTTGAGGATCAGCGGTAAAATACATTAATCTGGCAGATATGTGTTCACCCAAAAAAAGGAATTTGACAAGATTACAGGTGTCAGAATAATCCAGAGAGAATCACAAATAGCAAAGTAAGAACCATAAATCTCCATGTCAATCTCTAGTGACCTTGGTCAAGTAATTTTATCTTCTATTGCCTAAGGCCCCTTACTGTATTTTTTAAGATCAGCAAAATAATATCCACTGTGGTCCAATGCAGGGGGAGGTACTGTACCGAGAAAGGCAATACAACAGTGTAAACTTTTGTGGTAGCAATATGACTTAATACCGTAGGCCTTTGGTTTTAAATGCAATTTTACAACTTTTAAAATGACTTTTCATAAGAGTTGGTGTATTTAAAGTAGTTTAAAATCTAGGCATGTGTTTTAGGTTAGATTTACATGATTTGAAACATCGTAGAGTTCCAGCTGACTTGTATCCTGAAATGGGAACCACATTGGGAGAGATTAAACATGGTTTTCATTAGCAATTACAAAAAGAAACAAAAACACACACGGCTTGGTAGGTGAGGTATACAGCAGAGTAAAGTTTATATGAATCAGCACTCGCACTTAGTGCCATATTTATAAAGACACAGTATCTTTAAAACAATCGTTTATTTATGGTCACTTTCGTGGATCTAAGATAGCGATTGTAAATGTCATAAATCTACGACTGTGATTGTAGATTTACAATCCCCCATAGAATACCATTGCGATAGCTTACTATAGCTTACTGTGATTGTAGATTTACAATCCCCCATAGAATACCATTGCGATAGCTTACTATAGCTTACTGTGATTGTAGATTTATAATCCCCCATAGAATACCATTGCGATAGCTTACTATAGCTTACTGTGATTGTAGATTTACAATCCCCCATAGAATACCATTGCGATAGCTTACTATCACATGGTATTCTACAAAAAAAAACATTTGTACATTAACGATCGTTTGTGGCCACACATTTAAGCCTGCGGTTGTACAATAATGAAACCCGCGTTATTGCACAGTTGCGATACCACGGGTATGTAAACATGGGCTTTAATGCTGGATAGCCTGGTTGGAGTAACCCCGGACCCTTTGCTTTGGTAATACATCACATTTGGGCCAAATTCTAATATGTGGACATATTACCCAGTAGTCTCCCCCATTCATCTTGTTTGCTTCATATATACAGTCTATACAAGTAGGACAAGCACCCAGTAACAAACACATGTCCCATACTAAAGGCGCTTCCAAGCATGGAACATGTGTAATATGTAAATAAGCTGCTTATTTGCAAATTTGGATCCCAGTGTTTGTTACTGTGTGTGTCCTATTGTTGAAGACTTACATTAGCAATTGAAATGATGTGATTCTCAAAAACCTTACTGACTTCTTTGCATCTGTGGGACTGTGATAAATGAAGTGTCAGTTCTATGTACACAAGTTGGCGCCACTTTACCTAGGGCTAATTTTTTAATTTGCTATGTAGTTTATTAAGTTGCTTAGTCACTGTCAAAGACATTGCAAGAGTTTGTCCGTATTCATAATATGCCCTTGAAATTGGAACTTTATAGTTCCAATTTCTAGTTGCAGTATTAAGCGACATCTACCATTTATAGTACCCAATGTAACTCTACATTTTAAAGCAATATTTCTCATCGAAGAGGACGGCGACACCAGGGAATGCTGGGAGCTGTAGTTTTTGATTTTTAAACATTGGGTGGCTATAGGATGATTATCCCTGCTGTAGTTTTTGCAGAGACACAGTTGTTTAATCTGTAATTATCCTACATTTAATTTATAAATCAGTTTCCAGCAAAATATTACAACTAAACTTCAACTATCTAGCTTGTGTGGGGCCCCCTTAGACAGTATGGATAATAATAACAAAACGGCCAAAATATTTAGTTTTAAGATCACTGCTACTTGCTATTGCAGGTCTCACTGATCTGTTTATGTTGTGTAACCTGGTCAACAGGAAGGAATGTGCAGCGTATCGCTGGCCTGTCTGGGGTTAACACTCTCGGCTTAGGTCAATAGCACTGTACTATTTGGTTATTATTATAACTTGATCATGGTGCAATGTTTGCTTGTTTGGGGTGATAATCACAAACCTGCAGACCTACAGAGAGAGCTTAGAACGAATTGTGAGGGAGGTATAATATGTTCTTGTCAGTGTTACAAGTGTTACAACAAGTTCAAAATTGTGCAAAACATTTCTAACAATGCAACTGTAGCCCTAGGCATCTTCTAGTTTTCAAACATTTGAGAGCTTTTATAAAAGGTGCAAAATCTTCCCCATACTTAAATTAAAAGGTTACATTTTATTGTTTGCTGCAGATTATGAACGCTCAGGGGAGGACTGGCCCAGTGGGCTGAGGGGCAAATGCCCACCGGGCTGGTCTCCAATGAAAAATTTGGGCTGCCACAGGAGCGCCTCTAGCTCTAACATGGGCTGAACTTCTTTACTGACACTGGGAGCTGACATGCACTACAGCTAAGGAATAGTTCACTGCAATAGTGAACTATTTCTTTACTACATTTATTAAAGACTGGGAGGTTAAGGAGCTATGCGATCCAGCGTGGCCGCTTTGAGATTCCGGTTCCTGCTTCTGTTCCGCTATAGCGCGCATAATCAGGCATGCGCGTTATAGCAGAACAGAAGCAGGATGTGGTTGGGAATTTCAAAGCAGCCACACTGGATTGTACAAAAGCCGAAAGGTAAGATTTGGAATCTTTGTTCCTGGCTCTACAACAATTGATTGAAGAGTGAGAGGTAAGACATAGCTCCTTACCCTCCTGGTCCTCAGTCAATGTAGTAAAGGAATAGTTCACTATTGCAGAGAACTATTCCTTTAAACTGAAATGATTTTTGAGAATGGGAGGTCAGTAATGAGGTTTTTAAGACACTGCCTCAGTTTAAAGCTTAACTATGTGCTACCTGCCTTGGCTGACATGCTGAAAGATGATTGGGGGGAGCCCTCCAGTTCATTATCCAGTGTTATCAGACCTCTTGATCATCACCCATTGTTGTAAGCCCTCCAGATAATTAGCCAGTGTTATCAGCCCTCCAGATGATTAGACAATGTTGAGTCAGCCCTCCAGTTTATTAGTTTGTTAGTTATTTTACCATCATCATACAAGTGTGTATGTTGCAGGCAATCATGTAAAATGAGAATGGTATTCTTAAAAATGGGCATAACTTGAAAGAGCCCCCCAGGCCAAAAAGTCCCAGTCCTCCCCTGTGAACGCTGGTGGGAAAAATGCACCTTTTGATAAATAAAGCTAGGTACACACAGTAGCGATAAAGCGTATTGGGGCTTTATAACTAGCGTGTATAGTGGCTTTCCACTATACACGCTAGTGCGTGGCAGCTGAACGTTCAGGGCGGCTGAGCTGTCGTTTGGGAAAAAATTTCCCTTGGCTGTGGTAGTCTCTGTATAGGGGAGTCAGCCACGGCTGAGGGAAATGCACAGTTCAAAGCTCGGGACTGTGTGTATTCACATCTTTGAAAAATGAAAGACATTTTTCAAATCTGTACTGTGTGTATCTGTTGTATTCAATTAGATCAACTGGACTTGAAATGTAGTTCTTAATAGATACCATTGCGATAGCTTACTATAGCTTACTGTGATTGTAGATTACAATCCCCCATAGTACCATTGCGATAGCTTACATGTGATTGTAGATTTTCAATCCCCCATAGAATACCATTGCGATAGCTTACTATAGCTTACTGTGATTGTAGATTTTAAATTCCCCATAGAATACATTTTGATAGCTACTATAGCTTACTTGTGTTGTAGATTTACAATCCCCATAAGAATACCATTGCGATAGCTTACATGCTTACGTGATTGTAGATTTACAATCCCAATAGATACCATTGCGATAGCTTACTATAGCTTACTGTGATTGTAGATTTACAATCCCCCATAGAATACCATTGCGATAGCTTACTATAGCTTACTGTGATGTAGATTACAATCCCCATAGATACCATTGCGATAGCTTACTATAGCTTAAGGTGATTGTAGTACATCCCCCATAGAATACCATTGCGATAGCTTACTATAGCTTACTGTGATGTAGATTTACAATCCCCCATAGAATACCATTGCGATAGCTTACTATAGCTTACTGTGATTGTAGATTTACAATCCCCCATAGAATACCATTGCAATAGCTTACTATAGCTTACTGTGATTGTAGATTTACAATCCCCCATAGAATTCCATTGCCCCCCATAGAATTCCATTGCGATAGCTTACTATAGCTTACTGTGATTGTAGATTTACAATCCCCCATAGAATACCATTGCGATAGCTTACTATAGCTTACTGTGATTGTAGATTTACAATCCCCCATAGAATACCATTGCGATAGCTTACTATAGCTTACTGTGATTGTAGATTATAATCCCCCATAGAATACCATTGCGATAGCTTACTATAGCTTACTGTGATGTAGATTTACAATCCCCCATAGAATACCATTGCGATAGCTTACATATAGCTACTGTGATTGTAGATTATAATCCCCCAAGAATACCATTGCGATAGCTTACTATAGCTACTTGATTGTAGATTTACAATCCCCATAGAATACCATTGCGATAGCTACTATCACATGGTATTCTACAAAAAAAAACATTTGTACATTAACGATCGTTTGTGGCCACAACATTTAAGCTGCGGTTTGTACAATAATGAAACCGCGTTATTGCACAGTTGCGATACCACGGGTATGTAAACATGGGCTTAATTTGGATAGCCTGGTGGGAGTAACCAGACCCTGATTGTAGATTTACAATCCCCCATAGAATTCCATTGCGATAGCTTACTATAGCTTACTGTGATTGTAGATTTATAATCCCCCATAAAATACCATTGCGATAGCTTACTATAGCTTACTGTGATTGTAGATTTATAATCCCCCATAGAATACCATTGCGATAGCTTACTATAGCTTACTGTGATTGTAGATTTACAATCCCCATAGAATACCATTGCGATAGCTTACTATAGTTTACTGTGATTGTAGATTTACAATCCCCCATAGAATACCATTGCGATAGATTACTATAGCTTACTGTGATTGTAGATTTACAATCCCCCCTAGAATACCATTGCGATAGCTTACTATAGCTTACTGTGATTGTAGATTTACAATCCTTCATAGAATACCATTGCGATAGCTTACTGTGATTGTAGATTTACAATCCCCCATAGAATACCATTGCGATAGCTTACTATAGCTTACTGTGATTGTAGATTTACAATCCCCCATAGAATACCATTTTGATAGCTTACTATAGCTTACTGTGATTGTAGATTTACAATTACCCATAGAATACCATTGCGATAGATTACTATAGCTTACTGTGATTGTAGATTTACAATCCCCCACAGAATACCATTGCGATAGCTTACTATAGCTTACTGTGATTGTAGATTTACAATCCCCCATAGAATACCATTGCGATAGCTTACTGTGATTGTAGATTTACAATTACCCATAGAATACCATTGCGATAGATTACTATAGCTTACTGTGATTGTAGATTTACAATCCCCCATAGAATACCATTGCGTAGCTACTATAGCTTACTGTGATTGTAGATTTACAATCCCCCATAGAATACCATTGCGATAGCTTACTATAGCTTACTGTGAGTGTAGATTTACAATCCCCCAATAGAATACACATTGCGATAGCTTACTATAGCTTACTGTGGATTGTAGATTTACAATCCCCCATAGAATACCATTGCGATAGCTTACTATAGCTTACTGTGATTGTAGATTACAATCCCCCATAGAATACCATTGCGATCGCTTACTATAGCTTACGTGATTGTAGATTAAATCCCCATAGAATACCATTGCGATAGCTACTATAGTCTACTGTGATTGTAGATTTACAATCCCCATAGAATACCATTGCGTAGCTTACTAAGCTTACTGTGATTGTAGATTTACAATCCCCCATAGAATACCATTGCGATAGTTACTATAGCTTACTGTGATTGTAGATTTACAATCCCCCATAGAATACCATTGCGATAGCTTACTATAGCTTACTGTGATTGTAGATTTACACCCCATAGAATACATTGCGATAGCTTACTATAGTATGTGATTGTAGATTTACAATCCCCCATAGAATACCATTGCGAATGAGCTTACTATAGCTACTGTATATGTGATTTTACAATCCCCATAGAATACCATTGCGATAGCTTACTATAGCTTACTGTGATTGTAGATTTTACAATCCCCCATAGAATACCATTTGCGATAGCTTACATATAGCTTACTGTGATTGTAGATTTACAATCCCCCATAGAATACCATTGCGATAGCTTACTATAGCTTACTGTGATTGTAGATTTAATCCCCCATAGAATACCATTGCGATAGCTATAGCTTACTGTGATTGTAGATTTACAATCCCCATAGAATACCATTGCGATAGCTTACTATAGCTTACTGTGATTGTAGATTTACAATCCCCCATAGATACCTTGCGATAGCTTACTATAGCTTACTGTTGATTGTAGATTAACATCCCATAGAATCCATTGCGATAGCTTACTGGATTGTAGATTTACAATCCCCATAGAATACCATTGCGATAGCTACTATAGCTTACTGTGATTGTAGATTTACAATCCCCCATAGAATACCATTTTGATAGCTTACTATAGCTTACTGTGATTGTAGATTTACAATCCCCCCATAGACATACCATTGCGATAGCTACTATAGCTTACGTGATTGTAGATTACACATCCCCCATAAATACCATTGCGATAGCTTACTATAGCTTACGTGATTGTAGATTTAATCCCCATAGAATACCATTGCGATAGCTTACTATAGCTTACTGTGATTGTAGATTTACAATCCCCCATAGAATACCATTCGATAGCAGTTATATAGCATTACTGTGATTGTAGATAAATTCCCCATAGAATACCATTGCGATAGCTTACTATAGCTTATGTGATTGAGACCCTTATCAGCCCCATAGAATACATTGCGATAGCTTACTATAGCTTACTGTGATTGTAGATTTACAATCCCCCATAGAATACCATTATGCGATAGCTTACTATAGCTTACTGTGATTGTAGATTACAACCTCCCCATAGAATACCATGCCGCTAGCTTACTAGATGAGCTTACTGTTGATTGTAGATTTACAATCCCCCATAGAATACCATTGCGATAGCTTACTATAGCTACTGTGATTGTAGATTTACAATCCCCATAGAATACCATTGCGATAGCTTATAAAGCTTACTGTGATTGTAGATTTACAACCCCCATAGAATTCCATTGCGATAGCTTAATATAGCTTACTGTGATTGTGTTATTTACAATCCCCCATAGAATACCATGCGATAGGAGCCTACATAGCTTACTGGATGTAGATTACAATCCCCCATAGAAATCCATTGCGATAGCTTATATAGCTTACTGTCGACTTGTAGGTTACAAGCCCACCATAAGAATACAATTGCGATTAGTTACTATAGGTTAAGCGTGATTGTAGACGCACTGAAAGATCTTTCCAAATAACTTGACAACATATCAAAACATCCGATATTGGTTTATTCGCACTCAGGGGTTGAAGAAGAGGGATAATCTCCAAATTAACACCTGCTTAAATGCCAGATCCCATACGTGTGTACTAGACAAGTTAAAACAAGTGGTCCCATATGTTACCAGGGGTAACAGAAGACATCTGGCTGAGGTCTCAGGCGCCATTGCCAAAGTTTCTCCGGCAAGCAAACAATAAGTAATACAGCTCAAGAACTGCACCCAAAACTACTAACACCAAAAAACAATTAAAACATATAAATACTAAACCAAATCTCCGTATTGCCCCCAAGTGTAACTACCAGGAGGCGATTTCTGCATCTTATATGGCCAGCCCTAAGTGAGTAACATTCTGTCTAGAAGTACTTACCACCAGGATGATCGATACACCGCACCACATCGGACCCACACCGAGTTGGTAGTTCGGGCTTATTGATGAGGATGCTGGTCTACGGCCGAAAAGGCTCTATTTGCAGGCTACATGTTCTACGCCGGAAAGCCAATTATCATGCGTTTGGTGTCCTAATAACCCCCAAAATCAAAAAATGGATATTAAAATGATCAATGTAGATCGACCATATCTCAAAAATTGTATATCAAACATAGGAACTGCCCCCGACAGATTCCAGAGGATAGGGGGTGCTTGGTGGAGTTGCCTATTATATATTCTAGGTATAAGATAAAGGATCAACAGTACAAATATGCGGGAGCCCCGGCGGAGAGAGACCGACCTGATGGAACGAGGGGAAACTTAATATTAAGCAGAACAGACATAGGCAAGGGTGTTTTTTTCTTCTTTTTTCTTTATTAACCTTTTTGTTTATTACTGTTACAGTTAAGTTTTATTGGACAGATCCGAGATATTACATATCTACATAATGAATATAAATATGATATGTGAAACATGACTTAGCTAATTCCAAATTCAGATACCACTGACATTTTACGACTGTATGTGTCAATGATACCTAAGGAAATGTAAAACTGTTTTTTTTTACCTAATATTTTGGAACCACAATCTAAAACGAGTTAAAAAAAAAAAAAAAAAAAAAGCACTTTAGCGGGCAATTTTTAAGAGAAAAACAACTTTTCCAAATAATTTATGCTTCCATTTTATAAAAAGAACAATTAATTTCTGGTCAAGTCCCAGGAGTGCAGGAAAAGGTTACCAGTTACCAATCATGAGGTTTAAGTGGCAGCTCCAAGTATGAGGTTTTCTGTGAGAGTTGGGTTTTCATTGACTTAACGTTCTTTAGAATGCTTTATAATTTTGCGTACGTAATGAAGTGAAAGTACTGGTTTGATTCCACAAAAATATTGTAAAAACAAAATTTAAAATACCACGTGACAAAATGTTAATGCAGTTGTCCTACGGATGACAAATAGGTAATTTGGACATGCTGGTAAATTTTGGGTGATCGTGTTGTCTTTCTGGACTAGGGCCACACTAACCGGTTTTTCACGTGTTTGCGTAAACAATTGCCAACTTGGATTCAACGATGTGAGTGTAATAACATGGAAATCGCGGGGAAACACAAAAATTCCTGCAACTTCCAGATGCGCTATGCACTGCACGGTTCTACCCTTTTTTGCACCAATCACATGCATTACATAACGGAAATAGACAAAATCCAAACGTGGCGACAAGCACACCGAATTGCAAATGCAATAACGTGCGTTTTTAACGCAGGTGCTGTGAATTGATTTGGTGGTTTTTTAGTGGGGCACTCAGCATAATGGGTGTGGGAGCAGTTGTGCCAAAATGTCAGCTGCGCCAATTTTTTTTTCTGACCATGCAGATTATTAACAGTCTATTAGTGAGTAGTCAGTTGAAACATAGCGTAATTAAATCGTCCGCTGAATCTTAAGTGAGTAAACTAGCAAATCACTTATCAAATTGTGAACAATATACACAATCCTGTCTTTAGACACGGCTGATGCAAAAGTTGCAATGTGCTATAATCGGCAGAAACTTAATGAGCATTTGAGATACAAGAAGTGGTGAAATTCTTGATCATTAAAAACTCAAAAAAAACTTTTTTTCTTGATTAATGACTGTCCAATCATCGAAATCCTGAAATGTACATTTTACATTAACAAACAGATTTTCCATTGCAATTAAAATTCAGTGTAATTAAAAAAAAATAAAACAATATTCATTATTTCTTGTTTCCCTTTATAATACTGATAGAAAACAGGTTGTGGGTTGTACTGCAAAATATTCCAGCTGCTTATTGCAAACCAGCGTGTATTAAGGCTCAGTGGAGCACTAGGGATGCTATTTATGAAATTTAAAATTATTGGAATATTTGAGGATTCAGCGGGAAAATACTTAATTGGCAAGATATGTGTTCACCCAAAAAAAAAGGAATTGACAAGATTAAGGGGTGTCAGATAATCAAGAGAGAATCACAAATAGCAGAGTAGAACCATATAAATCTCCATGTCAATCTCAGTGACCTTGGTCCAGGATTTTATCTTCTATGCCTAAGGCCCCTTAAGATTTTTAAGATCAGCAAAATAATATCCACTGGGTCCAATGAGGGGGAAGGTACTGTACCGAGAAAGCAATACAACGGTGTAAACTTTGTATGGTGCCAATATGGACTAATACTTGTAGGCCTTTTGGTTTCTAAATGCAATTTTCAACTTTTAAAATGACTTGTCATAAGAGTGGTGTATTGAAAGTAGTTTAAAATAGGCATGTGTTTTAGTTAGATTTACATGATTTGCACAATCGTTAGGTCAGCTGACTTGTATCCTAAACTGGGAACCACATGGGAGAGAATAAACATGTTTTCATTAGCAATTACAAAAAGAAACCAAAAACACACACGGGTTAGGTGGAGGTATACAGCCAGGTAAAGTTTATAGAATCAGCATCGCACTTAGTGCCAATTATTAAAGGACACGTATCTTTAAAACAATCGGTGTGATGTTATGGTCACTTCGTGGATCTAAGAGAGCGAGTAAATGTCATAAATCTACGCACTGTGATTGTAGATTCAATCCCCATAGAATACCATTGCGATAGCTACTAAGCTTACTGTGATGGTAGATTTACAATTCCCCCATAGAATACCTTTGCGATAGCTTGACTATAGAAAACTTACTGTGATTGTAGATTTGCAATCCCCCATAGAATACCATTGCGATAGATATACTATAGCTTAGTGATTGTGAGATTTGCCAACCCCACATAGGAAGTACCAGTTGCAATAGTTACATAGCCTTACTGTGATTGTAGATTTACAATCCCCATAGAATACCATTGCGAAGCTTACTATAGCTTATGTGATTTTAGATGTTACAATTCCCCATAGATACCATTGCGATAGCTTACTATAGCTTACTGTGATTGTGATTTACATTCCCCCATTAGAATGCACATTGCGTATAGCTTACGTGATTGTAGATTTGCAATCCCCATAGAATACATGGCGATAGCTTACTATAGTTAACTGTGATTGTAGATTTACAATCCCCCATAGAATACCATTGCGAGCTTACTACTAAGCTTACTGTGATTTTTAGATGTACAATCCCCATAGAATACCATTGCGTGCAACTTACGTATAGTTACTGTGATTGTAGATTTACCATCCCCATAGATACCATTGGCGATAGCTACTGTGTGATTGGATTTCAATCCCCATATGACATTACCATTGCGATTAGCTTAATAGCTTACTGTGATTGTAGATTTACAATCCCCATAGAATACCTTTTGTAGGCTTGACTATAGCTTACTGTGATTGTAGATTAAAATTCCCCCATAGAATACCATTGCGATAGCTACTATAGCTTACTGTGATTGTAGATTGTATAATCCCCCATAAATACTTGCGATAGCTTACTATAGCTTACTGTGATGTAGATTTACAATCCCCCTAGAATACCATTGCGATAGCTTTACTAGAGCTTACTGTGATTGTAGATTACAATCCACCATAAAATACATTGCGATAGATACTTAGCTTACGTGATTGTAGATTTACAATCCCCCATAGAATACCATTGCGATAGCTTACTATAGCTTACTGTGATGGTAGATTTACAATCCCCCATAGAATTCCCATTCCGATAGCTTACTATAGCTTACTGTGATTGTAGATTATAATCCCCCATAGAATACCATTGCGATAGTTACTATAGCTACTGTGATGTAGATTTATAATCCCCCATAGAATACCATTGCGATAGCTTACTATAGCTTACTGTGATTGTAGATTTACAATCCCCCATAGAAATACCATTGCGATAGCTTACTATAGCTTACTGTGATTGTAGATTTACAATCCCCCATAGAATACCATGTGATGATTACTATAGCTTACTGTGATTGTAGATTTACAACCCCCATAGAATACCATTGCGATAGTTTACTATAGCTTACTGTGATTGTAGATTTACAATCCCCCATAGAATTCCATTGCGATAGTTACATAGCTTACTGTGATTGTAGATTTATAATCCCCCATAGAATACCATTGCGATAGCTTACTATAGCTACTGTGATTGTAGATTTTACAATCCCCATAGAATACCATTGACGATAGCTTACATAGCTTACTGTGATTGAGATTTACAATCCCCCATAGAATACCATTGCAATAGCTTACTTAGCTTACTGTGATTGTAGATTACAATCCCCCATAGAATACCATTGCGAGGCATTAATATAGACTACTGTGATTGTAGATTTACAAACCCCATAGAATTCCATTGCGATAGCTTACTATAGCTTACTGTGATTGTAGATTTATAATCCCCCATAGAATACCATTGCGATAGCTACTATAGCTTACTGTGATTGTAGATTTATAATCCCCCATAGAATACCATTGCAATAGCTTACTATAGCTTACTGTGATTGTAGATTTATAATCCCCCATAAAATACAATGCGATAGTTTACTATAGCTTACTGTGATTGTAGAATTATATCCCCCATAGAATACCATTGCGATAGCTTACTATAGCTTACTGTGATTGTAGATTTACAATCCCCCATAGAATACCATTGCGATAGTTACTATAGCTTACTGTGATTGTAGATTACAATCCCCATAGAATACCATTGCGATAGCTTACTATAGCTTACTGGTGATTGTAGATTTACAATCCTCCATAGAATACCATTGCGATAGCTTACTGTGATTGTAGATTTACAATCCCCCATAGAATACCATTGCGATAGATTACTATAGCTACTGTGATTGTAGATTTACAATCCCCCATAGAATACCATTTTGATAGCTTACTATAGCTTACATGTGATTGTAGATTTACAATCCCCCATAGAATACCATTGCGATAGCTTAATAGCTTACTGTGATTGTAGATTACAATCCCCCAAAAAATACCATTGCGATAGCTACTATAGCTTACTGTGATTGTAGATTTATAATCCCCCATAGAATACCATTGCGAAGCTTACTATAGCTTACTTGTGATTGTAGATTTACAATCCCCATAGAATCATTGCGATAGCTTACTATAGCTTACTGTGATTGTAGATTTATAATTCCCCATAGAATAAATTGCGATAGCTTACTATAGCTTACTGTGATTGTAGATTTATAATCCCCCATAGAATACCAATTGCGATAGCTTACTATAGCTTACGTGATTGTAGATTTACAATCCCCCATAGAATACTATTGCGATAGTTTACTATAGCTTACTGTGATTGTAGATTTACAATCCCCATAGAATACCATTGCGATAGCCTACTATAGTTACTGTGATTGTAGATTTACAATCCCCCATAGAATACCATTGCTGATAGCTTACTATAGCTTACTGTGATTGTAGATTTACAATCCCCCATAGAATACCATTGCGATAGCTTACTATAGCTTACTGTGATTGTAGATTTACAATCCCCCATAGAATTCCATTGCGATAGCTTATTATAGCTTACTGTGATTGTAGATTTATAATCCCCCATAAAATACCATTGCGATAGCTTACTATAGCTTACTGTGATTGTAGATTTATAATCCCCCATAGAATACCATTGCGATAGCTTACTATAGCTTACTGTGATTGTAGATTACAATCCCCATAGAATACCATTGCGATAGCTTACTATAGTTTACTGTGATTGTAGATTTACAATCCCCCATAGAATACCATTGCGATAGATTACTATAGCTTACTGTGATTGTAGATTTACAATCCCCCTAGAATACCATTGCGATAGCTTACTATAGCTTACTGTGATTGTAGATTACAATCCTTCATAGAATACCATTGCGATAGCTTACTGTGATTGTAGATTTACAATCCCCCATAGAATACCATTGCGATAGCTTACTATAGCTTACTGTGATTGTAGATTTACAATCCCCCATAGAATACAATTTGATAGCTTACTATAGCTTACTGTGATTGTAGATTTACAATACCCATAGAATACCATTGCGATAGATTACTAAGCTTACTGTGATTGTAGATTTACAATCCCCACAGAATACACATGCGATAGCTTACTAAGCTTACTGTGATTGTAGATTTACAATCCCCATAGAATACCATTGCGATACTTATGTGATTGTAGATTTACAATTACCATAGAATACATTGCGATAGTTACTATAGCTTACTGTGATTGTAGATTTACAATCCCCCATAGAATACCATGTGCGATAGTTACTATAGCTTACTGTGATTGTAGATTTACAATCCCCCATAGAATACCATTGCGATAGCTTACTTATGATTGTAGATTTTCAATCCCCATAGAATACCATTGCGATAGCTACTATAGCTTACTGTGATTGTAGATTTAAAAATCCCCCCATAGAATACCTTGTGATAGCTTACTATAGCTTACTGTGATGTAGATTTAAATCCCCCATAGAATACCATTGCGATAGCTTACTATAGCTTACGGGTGATGTAGATTTACAATCCCCCATAGAATACCATGCGATAGCTATATAGTTACTGTGATTGTAGATTTACAATCCCCCATAGAATACCATTGCGATAGCTTACTATAGCTTACTGTGATTGTAGATTTACAATCCCCCAGAATACCATTGCGAAGCTTACTATAGCTTACGGTGATTGTAGATTTACAATCCCCCATAGAATACCATTGCGATAGCTTACTATAGTTACTGTGATTGTAGATACATCCCCCATGAATACCATTGCGATAGTACTATAGCTACTGTGATTGTAGATTTACAATCCCCATAGAATACCATGCATAGCTTACTATAGCTTACTGTGATTGTTAGATTTACCATCCCCATAGAATACCATTGCGATAGCTTACTATAGCTTACTGTGATTGTAGATTTACAATCCCCATAGAATACCATTGCGATAGCTTACTATAGCTTACTGTGATTGATAGATTTACAATCCCCCATAGAATACCATTGCGATAGCTTACTATAGCTTACTGTGATTGTAGATTTATAATCCCCCAAGAATACCATTGCGTAGCTTACTATAGCTTACTGTGATTGTAGATTTACCAATCCCCCATAGAATACCATTGCGATAGCTTACTATAGCTTACTGTGATTGTAGATTTCACAATCCCCCACTAGAATACCATTGCGATAGTTACTATAGCTTACTGTGATTGTAGAATTACAATCTCATATAGAACCATTGCGATAGCTTACTGTGATTGTAGATTTACAATCCCCCATAGAATACCATTGCGATAGCTTACTATAGCTTACTGTGATTGTAGTTACATCCCCCATAGAATACCATTTTGATAGCTTACTATAGCTTACTGTGATTGTAGATTTACAATCCCCATAGAATACCATTGCGATAGATTACTAGCTTACTGTGATTGTAGATTTACAATCCCCCATAAAATACCATTGCGATAGCTTACTATAGCTTACTGTGATTGTAGATTATAATCCCCATAGAATACCATTGCGATAGCTTCACTATAGCTTACTGTGATTGTAGATTTACAATCCCCATAGAATTCCATTGCGATAGCTTACTAAGCTATGTGATGTAGATTTATAATTCCCCATAGAATACCATTGCGATAGTTACTATAGCTTACTGTGATTGTAGATTATAATCCCCCATAGAATACCATGCGATAGCTTATATAGCTTACTGTGATTGTAGATTTACAATCCCCATAGAATACTATTGCGATAGGTTTACTATAGCTTACTGTGATTGTAGATTTACAATCCCCATAGAATACCATTGCGATAGCTTACTATAGCTTACTGTGATGTAGATTTACAATCCCCCATAGAATACCATTGCGATAGCTTACTATACTTACTGTGATTGTAGATTTACCATCCCCCATAGAATACATTGCGATAGCTTACTATAGCTTACTGTGATTGTAGATTTACAATCCCCCATAGAATCCATTGCGAGAGCTTATTATAGCTTACTGTGATTGTAGATTTATAATCCCCAAAAATACCATTGCGATAGCTTACTATAGCTTACTGTGATTGTAGATTTATAATCCCCCATAGAATACCATTGCGATAGCTTACTATAGCTTACTGTGATTGTAGATTACAATCCCCATAGATACCATTGCGATAGCTTACTATAGTTTACTGTGATTGTAGATTTACAATCCCCATAGAATACCATTGCGATAGATTACTATAGCTTACTGTGATTGTAGTTTACAATCCCCCTAGAATACCATTGCGATAGCTTACTATAGTTACTGTGATTGTAGATTTCAATCCTCATAGAATACCATTGCCGATAGCTTACTGTGATTGTAGATTTACAATCCCCCATAGAATACCATTGCGATAGCTTACTATAGATTACCGTGATTGTAGATTTACAACCCCCATAGAATCAATTTGATAGCTTATATAGCTTACTGTGATTGTAGATTTACAATTACCCATAGAATACCATTGCCGATAGATTACTATAGCTTACTGTGATTGTAGATTTACAATCCCCACAGAATACCATTGCGATAGCTTACTATAGCTACTGTGATTGTAGATTTACAATCCCCCATAGAATACCATTGCGATAGCTTTACGTGATTGTAGATTTACAATTACCCATAGAATACCATTGCGATAGATTACTATAGCTTACTGTGATTGTAGATTTACAATCCCCCATAGATACCATTGCGATAGCTACTATAGCTTACTGTGATTGTAGATTTAATCCCCCATAGAATCCATGCGATAGCTTACATGTGATTGTAGATTTTCACCCATAGAATACCATTGCGATAGCTACTATAGCTTACTGTGATTGTAGATTTAAAATCCCCATAGAATACATTTTGATAGCTTACTATAGCTTACTGTGATGTGAGATTTACAATCCCCATAGAATACCATTGCGATAGCTTACTATAGCTTAGGATTGTAGATTTACAATCCCAATAGAATACCATTGCGATAGCTTACTATAGCTTACTGTGATTGTAGATTTACAATCCCCCATAGAATACCATTGCGATAGCTTATAAGCTTACTGTGATTGTAGATTTACAATCCCCATAGAATACCATTGCGATAGCTTACTATAGCTTAAGGTGATTGTAGATTTACATCCCCCATAGAATACCATTGCGATAGCTTACTATAGCCTTACTGTGATTGTAGATTTACAATCCCCCATAGAATACCATTGCGATAGCTTACATATAGCTTACTGTGATTGTAGATTTACAATCCCCCATAGAATACCATTGCAATAGCTTACTATAGCTTACTGTGATTGTGATTACAATCCCCCTAGAATTCCATTGCCCCCATGAGAATTCCATTGCGAAGCTTACTATATTACTGTGATTGTAGATTTACAATCCCCCATAGAATACCATTGCGATAGCTTACTAAGCTTACTGTGATTGGAGATTTACAATCCCCCATAGAATACCATTGCGAAGCTTACTATAGCTTACTGTGATTGTAGATTTATAATCCCCCCATAGAATACCATTGCGATAGCTTACTATAGCTTACTGTGATTGTAGATTTACAATCCCCCATAGAATACCATGCGATAGCTTACTAGCTTACTGTGATTGTAGATTTATAATCCCCCATAGAATACCATTGCGATAGCTTAATAGCTTACTGTGATGTAGATTACAATCCCCCATAGAATACCATGCGATAGCTTAACTATCACATGGTATTCTACAAAAAAAAAACATTTGTACATTAACGATCGTTTGTGGCCACACATTTAAGCCTGCGGTTGTTACAATAATGAACCGCGTGTATGCACAGTTGCGATACCACGGGTATGTAAACATGGGCTTTAATGCTGGATAGCCTGGTGGAGTAACCCCAGACCCTTTGCTTTGGTAATACATCACATTTGGGCCCATTCTAATATGTGGACATATTACCCAGTAGTCTCCCCCATTCATCTCGTTTGCTTCATATATACAGTCTATACAAGTAGGACAAGCACCAGCAGACAAACACAATGTCCCATACTAAAGGCCGCTTCAAACATGAACATGTGTAATATGTAAATAAGCTGCTTATTTGCAAAATTTGGATACCAGTGTTGTTACTGTGTGTGGTCCTATTGTGAAGACTTACATTAGCAATTGAAATGATGGATTCTCAAAAAACCTTACTGACTTCTTTGCATCTGTGGGACTGTGATAAATGAAAGTGTCAGTTCTATGTACACAAGTTGGCGCACTTTACCTAGGGCTAATTTTTTAATTTGCTATGTAGTTATTAAGTTGCTTAGTCACTGTCAAAGACATTGCAAGAGTTTGTCCGTATAATATATGCCCTTGAAATTGGAAATTATAGTTCCAATTTCTAGTTGCAGTATTAAGCGACATCTACCATTTATAGTACCCAATGTAACTCACATTTAAAGCAATATTTCTCATCGAAGAGGACGGCGAACACCAGGGAATGCTTGAGCTGTGAGTTTTTGATTTTTAAACATTGGGTGGCTATAGGATGATTATCCCTGCTGTAGTTTTTGCAGAGACACAGTTGTTTAATCTGTAATATATCCTACATTTAATTTATAAATCAGTTTCCAGCAAAATATTACAACTAAACTTCAACTATCTAGCTTGTGTGGGGCCCCCTAGACAGTATGGATAATAATAACAAAACGGCCAAAATATTAGTTTTAGATCACATGCTAATTGCTATTGCAGGTCTCACTGATTGTTTAGTGTTGTGTAACCGGTCAACAGGAAGGAATGTGCAGCGTATCGCTGGCCGTCGGGGGTTAACACTCTCGGCTTAGGGCAATAGCACTGTACTATTTGGTTATTATTATAAATGATCATGGTGCAATGTTTGCTTGTTTGGGGTGATAATCACAAACCTGCAGACCTACAGAGAGAGCTTAGAACGAATTGTGAGGGAGGTATAATATGTTCTTGTCAGTGTTACAAGTGTTACAACAAGTTCAAAATTGTGCAAAACATTTCTAACAATGCAACTGTAGCCCTAGGCATCTTCTAGTTTTCAAACATTTGAGAGCTTTATAAAAGGTGCAAAATCTTCCCCATACTCTTAAATTAAAAGGTTACATTTTATTGTTTCTGCAGATTATGAACGCTCAGGGGAGGACTGGCCCAGTGGGCTGAGGGGCAAATGCCCACCGGGCTGGTCTCCAATGAAAAATTTGGGCTGCCACAGGAGCGCCTCTAGCTCAACATGGGTGAACTTGACTGACAATGGGAGCTGACATGCACTACAGCTAAGGAATAGTTCACTGCAATAGTGAACTATTTCTTTACTACATTTATAAAGACTGGGAGGTTAGGAGCTATGCGATCCAGCGTGGCCGCTTGGATTCCGGTTCCTGCTTCTGTTCCGCTATAGCGCACATAATCAGGCATGCGCGTATAGCAGAACAGAAGCAGGATGTGGTTGGGAATTTCAAAGCAGCCACACTGGATTGTACAAAAGCCGAAAGGTAAGATTTGGAAATCTTTGTTCCTGGCTCTACAACAATTGATTGAAGAGTGAGAGGTAAGACATAGCTCCTTACCCTCCTGGTCCTCAGTCAATGTAGTAAAGGAATAGTTCACATTGCGAGAACTATTCTTTAAACTGAAATGATTTTTGAGAATGGGAGGTCAGTAATGAGGTTTTTAAGACACTGCCTCAGTTTAAAGCTTAACTATGTGCTACCTGCCTTGGCTGACATGCTGAAAGATGATTGGGGGGAGCCCTCCAGTTCATTATCCAGTGTTATAGACCTCTTGATCATCACCCATTGGGTAAGCCCTCCAGATAATTAGCCAGTGTTATCAGCCCTCCAGATGATTAGACAATGTTGAGTCAGCCCTCCAGTTTATTAGTTTGTTAGTTTTTACCATCATATACAAGTGTGTATGTTGCAGGCAATCATGTAAAATGAGAAATGGTATTCTTAAAAATGGGCATAACTTGAAAGAGCCCCCCAGGCCAAAGACCAGTCCTCCCCTGTGAACGCTGGTGGGAAAAATGCACCTTTTGATAAATAAGCTAGGTACACACCGTAGCGATAAAGCGTATTGGGGCTTTATAACTAGCGTGTATAGTGGCTTTCCACTATACACGCTAGTGCGTGGCAGCTGAACGTTCAGGGCGGCTGAGCTGTCGTTTGGGAAAAAAATTTCCCTTGGCTGTGGTAGTCTCTCTATGTAGGGGAGTCAGCCACGGCTGAGGGAAATGCACAGTTCAAAGCTCGGGACTGTGGTATTCACATCTTTTGAAAAATGAAAGACATTTTTCAAATCTGTACGTGTGTATCTGTTGGATTCAATTAGATCAACTGGACTTGAAATGTAGTTCTTGAAGACGTTTCGCTTGTCATCCGACTGGCTTCTCAATTCAGAATGACTTGTACAAGAATCTGTGGCAATTAGTACCCTGGAAAATCCCAATTAGCATATCACAGCCAGGTTGTAAGGGTGTGATTAGATAGTGGCTAAGAGGTGTTATAGGAACGCCCAGAGTAAGGTGTTAAACAGCATTGTACATGGCAGACAGTTGGTGTCGAACCCCCCCACCTCTATTTAGGCTTGGTTTCTTTATTTTCACATAAATGGCCTCCTTAACACCTCTCTGAACCAGTCACGTTCTTCGCCAGTATGTTAACATTACAATCTTCAAAGGTATGTCCTTTATCCTTAAGATGCAGATACACGGCTGAGTCCTGACCCGAGGAATTGGCTCTTCTGTGCTGGGCCATACGTTGATGCAGTTGCTGTTGGTCTCCCCCACATACAAATCAGAGCATTCTTCACTGCACTGCAATGCATATATGATGTCGCTTTCTTGTGTTTTGGTATTGGGTCTTTCGGATGTACCAATTGCTGCCTCAGTGTGTGTTCGGTTTTAAAGCAGACAGGGATCGACATTTTTTGAAAATTCTTCTTAATTTCTCGGAGACCCCTGCTACATATGGGATGACCATGTTCTTCCTCCTGTCTTGCTTTTCCCCTTCACTGTTGGTATTCGTGTTCTTTTCTTTCCTTCTACTTCTTTTGACAAAGGCCCAGTCTGGATATCCACAAGTTTTAAGGGCTCCTCTGAGATGTTTCATTTCTTTAGCCTTCGCCTCTGTGCTAGTGGGGATGTTCTCGGCTCTATGTTGCAGGGTTCTGGTGACCCCAGCTCGCTTTAAACCGAACAACACAGAGGCAGCAATTGGTACATCCGAAGACACAATACCAAAACACAAGAAAAGCGACATCATATATGCAGTGCAGTGCATATGAAGAATGTCTGATTTGTATGTGGGGGAGACCAAACAGCAACTGCATCAACGTATGGCCCAGCACAGAAGAGCCAATTCCTCGGTCAGGACTCAGCCGTGTATCTGCATCTTAAGGATAAAGGACATACCTTTGAAGTTGTAATGTTAACATACTGGCGAAGGAAAGTGACTGGTTAAGAGAGGTGTTAAGGAGGCCATTATGTGAAAATAAAGAAAACAAGCCTAAATAGAGGTGGGGGGGTTCGACACCAACTGTCTGCCATGTACAATGCTGTTTTCACCTTACTGGGCGTTCCTATAACACCTCTTAGCCATATCTAATCACACCCTTAAACCTGGCTGTGATATGCTAATTGGGATTCCAGGGTAATAATGCCACAGATTCTTGTACAAGTCATCTGAATTGAGAAAGCCAGTCGGATGACTAGCGAAACGTCTTCAAGAAATACATTTCAGTCCAGTTGATCTAATTGAATACAACAGATATACCATGACCTGGATGAATGAGAACTTCACAAGCATGTACTGTGTGTACCCACCTTAAGCCTTGAAGTGCGACCATGCCTATCCCAACATTAGCATCTATTGTCAGGTGGTACCAGCAACCAGCCTTGACAGTCTATGTTTTAGAAAGGCTTTGTCTAAAGCTTCTGCTTTACTCTATTGTGACGTCCTGACAGTTAAGCCGGACATACAATTCCTAGACATTACACAGATGACTTTTGATCTGAGATGAATATGGAATCAATTGTAATGTCAAATAGAGCAGCGGTTTTACCTGCTGACATTTTCCAGGTGGGTCATATTATGATTGTAATTACACACGATATTAAAATCGCAATATCGATTGCAGCAATTGGTACATCCGAAAGACACAATACCAAAACACAAGAAAGCGACATCATATATGCAGTGCAGTGCAGTGAAGAATGCTCTGATTTGTATGTGGGGGAGACCAAACAGCCACTGCATCAACGTATGGCCCACAGAAGAGCATCCCTCGGGTCAGGACTCAGCCGTGTATGCATCATTTAAGGATAAAGGACATCCCTTGAAGATTGTAATGTTAACATACTGGCGAAGGAACGTGACTGGTTCAAGAGAGGCGTTAGGAGGCCATTTATGTGAAAATAAAGAAACCAAGCCTAAATAGAGGTGGGGGGGTTCGACACCAACTGTCTGCCATGTACATGCTGTTTTAACACCTTACTCTGGGCGTTCCTTATAACACTCTTAGCCACTATTATCCAATCACACCTTAACACCTGGTGTGATATGCTAATTGGGATTTTCCAGGGTACATAATTGCCACAGATTCTTGTACAAGTCATTCTGAATTGAGGGAAACGACCCAGTCGGAATGATGATAGCGAAACGTCTTCAAGAAAAGAACTACATTTCAAGTCCAGTTGATCTAATTGAATACAACAGATATACCATGACCTGGATGAATGAGAACCTTCACAAGCATGTACTGTGTGTACCCACCTTAAGCCCTCTGAAGTGCGACCATTTGCCTATCCCAACATTAGCATCTATTGTTCAGTTGGTACCAGCAACCAGCCTTGACAGTCTATGTTTTAGAAAGGCTTTGTCTAAAGCTTCTGCTTTACTCTATTGTGACGTCCTGACAGTTAAGCCGGACATACAATTCCTAGACATTACACAGATTAGACTTTTGATCTGAGATGAATATGGAATCAATTGTAATGTCAAATAGAGCAGCGGTTTTACCTGCTGACATTTTCCAGGTGGATCATATTTATGATTGTAATTACACACGATATTAAAATCGCAATATCGATTGCAAAATTATCGGGCCAGGCGGTTGTCAGAAAATCACTTGAACGTTGGGAGGTAAGTTCGTAGTGTATGGCCAGCATAAGTGTTAAGTTCTTTTGTATTTTTTAATGGATACTCTTTTCTGGATTTAAAATACCGCAAATTTGACTCCATATTTGGGATGCCTACATAGGTTTTGCAAAACACACCCAAGCAACCAGCACTTAATGTCCCGTTTGTGCTACGTTTAGCTTGAAATTTGTCAAAAAACTTGCTGTGGGATTACCAATAGCCGCAAATGTGATATTGAATTGTGTACAGGAGATTTACCCAGAGGGCTCTGGGTAAATCGCCCCCACTATCTTTCTACAATACAATTATCAAATAACTCACACAAAAAAAGAAAAAGAAAAAAAATCTATGCATATATTTTATTTACTTATTCTTACTATATAAAGCCATATTATACTACAAGTTTTTAATTTGTACGCCCAATACCAACTGCAAAACTACAACTTACTTTTAGTAAATACATATTATACTGTAGTTCCAAATTAGAAGAAAAGGAACAAGAGAACAGCTGAATTGTTTAAATGATCCCATATTGGCACAAGCTTCTGTTGTTACTTTTTACCTTTCTGGAGATTAGCGAAATGGCTCGAACAGCAATTTTCCAAACCACGGATTTATTACTTTTCACTTTCAGATTGTCCTGGCACCGAGTTAAAAAACACAATTTTATAATTTTGAGCCGAGAATAATGTTCATTTTTATTAAAATGAAAATGACACACCACTGCATTTCTAACTTGATTTAGTGTTTTTATTAGTTATATAACTGTTTTAATAGCACGCTAACTATTGCGCTCTCCTTAGGGTTTTCATTGTGCTCATATCCAAGAAACAAATTGATAATTCCAAAAAAAGAGAGAAAAAAAATTAAGTATTTCTTGGTTGTTTGCTAACGACATAGCAGCAATCACTCACCACAGGGTTACCACAATAGACGAGATAATATTTGGATCCTGATCAATTTCACTATATGGCTAAATATTATTGCCATGTACTGAAATTCCTTTGGTGTTATTGCTTGATTTTAATTGTGATTATAAAATGTGAACAATGTGCATCCTAAACCACAATTAAACACCTGCTGTATCTGTTGTGTGTGGATCTGCTCTGATATACTGCGTATTCAAATACTGCTGATTCAGATGCACAGAGAAAAGAAAATAGTTGGAGAACAAATGTTTAGTAAAATAAAATGTACAAAAAAAAAGTAAACCGTTTTTGTGTTCTTGTGTCCTATAAAACGCTACCTGCATAATTTTCCAGTTACATTATAGTAACAGATTTCAATGGCCTACTTAACAACATTTTGTTTAGTCAAGTAGTTTGACATGGTAAATTGTGGCTAGAATTGCATATAGAAGCTGTCAAATAAATTAGTTGCTATGTGACAAATCAGACCTAGTAGAACCATATGTCAATGTTTAGCATTTTTAAGATACCATACAGATTAATTTGCCAGTGCCGAATACATGAACTAGATGAATGAATGATTTGTGCTGTTTCTAAGCTCTGTTGCACAGTATTACCATGATTAAAATGCAGGGTGTAGTAGGCTTTAGACCCACCAAAGTTGTATAGCTTCTATATATTAATCAATCAGCTTGTTTAAAAAAAAGTATACACCAGTATTCAGGCAAATATATTTATAAAAATGAAATCTTCACATTTTTATGGTGGTTTTAAGTAAGAATGGTTCTAAAAAACTGTTCTTAAGAGGATCCATTAAACCTTGCAGTCTATTACAGAAAAAAATAATGGGAATGGCTACAGGATAGCTGCATTGTGCAATCTGGAGGATGGTATATGCCATGATTTACAGAAGACATGTATTACAGGAAGAGTGTGGGCATGTTGAAAGTTAAGAGGTAAAGTACATGTTGAGTAATCATTGATAAGTCCATAAACATGAATTCCATGGAAAACATGGTGCTTCAGAGAAATCTCAAGGCTTTTCATACAGAGGTAACAAAAGATGAACAACATACTGGATGTAGCCAGGTTTAAATGCAGTAGCTGAATTTTGTGTTGGTAATAGCCAATGTGTTTATTACTATTGTTACAGTACATAGGGGGAGATTCAACATGGCCCAAATCCGTCTAAAACTCACATTAACCTGAAGATTATAGAGCACAGCGCCATTTCCAAATGTTTTTGGAAATAGCGCTGTGCTAACGATCCAAAACCCATTTTGGTATGTTTTGCGCTACTTCGTAGCACTAAACTTAATGGGACGGGTTGTGGAGCGTTAAAGTCACGCTTCTTACCTTGCTTCTAGTGAGCTGACATTTCAGGTTCTAACGGTCCTTCTTCTTCCCAGGATGCACCACATCCTTGGAATGTTCCTAACAGGTATTTCTACTGATTGGCTGTTGGATGGGTCAAAGATGCTCAGATCTCTACTGAGCAACTGAATTAACCCAGGAACTGGGTCACGGGCAAGACCATAACGTTCTCTACTAGGGGTCCTGCAAACAGGAAGTCAGTATTTTGATTGCATTTATTAATACACAGACAAAATGCTGAATTGGCAGATTAAGGTAAAAAAATACTGCTCTTTTTTCTGAAAAGTACATGTATATGCACTGAACTTCCCCTTTAATTGTCACTGAAAATGTATTATGGTTTAGGGTGTTGGGCAATGTGGGAATAATATAAGATTATGCGTACAAGACCTAAAGCTGGTCATACACTAGTATGTTAAAACCAATTTGACGTTCTGCTGGTTTATAGATCAAGCCATAATAATTTTTTTTTACAATTATTTTATTTGCATGTTGAGGAATTTGTTTATAAGTTAGCTACATCAAATACAGCCAGGAAATGAAAATACAGTTGCCTATTGTAAGAAAGGATGATGAAGAGATATCACACTGGCAACCAAGGTTCAAACAGACAGACATAGGCCGAACTGCAGGATCTCCAGTAGAAAATAAAAACAGATTGATTTTTTAGACCAGATTATCTAGCTGTACTAGATATACAGCTTGATACTACAGGTAGAAAACTTCAGATGACTTAGAATGACCACTGTGTGGTAGCAAATTAGTGCACAATAATAGTATTTGAAGTTAAATAAAGACATACCCTCCATCTAATCCAATGTACTCAGGAATACCCACATTTTCCTACCTAACTGTAATCCCCCCCAAAAAAACAGGATGTAGGGGAAAAAAATACTTCCTGACTCCAAGTGTCAATCGGAAATACCCTGGATCAACTCTATGCAACATTCTGTGTTTTTAGAAACTCATCCAGACTTTTTTTAAAGGATACAGGGAGCATATACATCCTACTTACCCCCTGTGCTATCTAACCAGTTAGATTGACAGTTCCCTCCCCCTCCCTTCCCCCCATCTAGTTTAAAATCTTCAACCCTCTAGCCATCTTCTCCCACAAAACAGCTGCACCAGCTTTTGAAGTGACAGAGAAGTATTTTGCATCCCAGTTATAAAACTTTCTGCTCCAAGCTTCTTTCCTTTCTGTGTATGTGCTCTGCATTCACAGTGAAGGAGAAAGTTGGATGGAGAGCCATAAGTGACAGTAAAGCTGGCCATGCACTAGTAAAACATTAGATTAAACGTTCATCCATAGATCTATTGTCTAACTACCGCACTTTACACACAGCAGTTCTTACATTCCTGCGATTCCTGGACCATTCATACTGCAACTAAATTGCAAAATAGAATGGGTCAGGTGGTTCGCATGAACGTCAGAGGAAATGTTGTGGGAACGTCTGAAGGTAAAGTATGGTGTATGGGAACCTTTACTTGTGCTCATAGCCATGTTTAAAAAGCGATTGTTCCATTTAGAAAGCAGAATCTGAGGTAGGATTACTCATTTTTACCTTCTCTACAAATATAGCAAGTTAAGTTAAACAAAATTTAAAAATCAATGCAATTTACTTTAAAATCTCTTTCCCATGATTGAGATTAAAGATATACTGTACAAACCAATGTCAGTTGATGGATATCTTTGGTCCTTTGGAAAAAAATACATTTAAAGGACAATTATACTCACCTTCCCTCCGCTCCTCTTCCTTAGTCAGTACTTTCTACCCAGGGTGAGGACCTGAACCGCTAGGTCCTCACCCCTGGGTTTGTTTAACTTGTGGCATATTCTTAGTTACACTCTGCTCCAGTAGGCTCTGCAATGAGCGTGCCTTCCTATTGGCCTTGTCACACAAGGAGAGGAGGGGGCAGAGCCTACTGGAGCAGAGTGTAACTAAGTATATGCCGCAAGTTAAGCAAACCCAGGGGTGAGGACCTAGCGGATCAGGTCCTCACCCTGGGTAGAAAGTACTGACTAAGGAAGAGGAGCGGCGGAAGGTGTTATTAATAGTCTTTAAGTTCTAGAAGAACACTCAACAATATTGGCTATTTTTAAAATGGGAGCAACGTTGGGTTATATAAGCTGTAAATAATAGGCTTATAATCGGCGTGCTACTACATAGTAGCATGCTGTTTAGAACCAGGAAGTATGGCATTCACCTTTAGGAAGAGTCGACCCCCCTAGGCATAGATGTACAAAACAATGTCTTTTGTCATATGTCATACTTTTGAAAAATATACCTTTGGGTCTAGAAGAACACTCAACAATATCAATAGTGACTATTTTTATAATAGGAGCAACGGTGGTTTATTTAAACTGTAATCCAGCGAGTCGGGACCTATTGAAGAGCAGTGCTGGGAATCACAATAAAGGGTTAAGAATGCAGGGTGGGTGTAGTAAAAAATGTGTGGAGGAAAGGGGGGTGATGGAAGAGATGGGGGTGTTAATAGCAGCAGGGAGTGACAATTTTCATGGTTGGGGGTGATGGAAGAGATGGGGAGGGGTTTGAGAGCATAAGAGCAGCAAGGGGGGCACATAGTGCTGAGCTGTTAAAGAATAAGGGGGTAAATTATAAAAGATAAAATTATACTTTAAATCATACGGCTACCAGTAGTCCCCTCTGAGTTTCGTGCCCTTTACAAAAGCCTTCTTTATATGGACAGTGGTCTCCTCTGTGACTTCTAATATCCTAATAATTTACAGTAGTGGGTACATTATCTACTATTTAATAGTCACTTTATTTACATTGATCCCATTACCATTTCCAGATGCTGGCAACTAAATAAGTTTTAAAATAAATCTCACCCATCTATAGCCCATTTCTCCTCAATTGCACCAATTTGCACCAATCCTCCCTTCCCAAAACTAATGATTGTTAATGCTAGGAGAAGAAATGCAACATTTTCCAGAACGCATGCACTTGTACTTGTACTTTTGGGTGAGTACACTGTAATTATAGCGTTGTGGGTGACTGCACTCACGTTTCGCCTCTTCACCACCCGGTGCTGCCCCAATGGGTTTAGATTACTCTTCATAAAGAGGAGGTGCACTTGTGGGACTTTGTATGATAAAAAAGAACTTTTATTACAAACTTTTATGACAAACAAAAAAACGCTTGTTGTCAGGAACAGTGTCTGGACATAACATCCTATTTCAAATCAAAGGTAAACCCCCGACCACAGCTCCCTCCGCCCAACTTTCTGTCCCCATACAATTTAATAGAACAATTTTAAATATATATCATTGTCGGTTGTAGTTCACCACAGAGAGTACAGCAGAGTGACAGATGAGGCTGAAGTCAAACACCTAGACTGCAGCAACTAGAACAATTAAAGTTTTTACATTTAAGTAAATGAAAGATAATATCAATCAAACATGATAGCAGGACTCCATGATAGGCAACCAATGCAAAGGCTATTAAAGGGAATCTGTTGCCTCCAAACAAGATTTTTAAAAAAAGGCAAGGTTCCTACCTTTAAAATGAGCCATCAAACACCTATCTACCTGCTGCACAGCCCAAGATATGAAGAAATCACTGATTAGAAAGTTAGGGGGTGGGAGGATCTGAATTTGCCGTCTCAAATACTAGTTCCTCCATCTAATCTACGGTTGGCACATGCTCAGTGCAGGAGAAAACAAAATAAACCAGGAAGAGATCGAGTTACAGTGACTGAAGGAGTAGTGGGAGAGGCCAGAGGGTTTCAAGGGGACTGCAAGGGGAGGGGCCATGGGAGCCGACGAGGAGGAGGAGAAACAGGGAAGTTTATATCAAGTTTATATATCAACTTTGTGTTTTCTCTAGCGTGGGATATTTATTGTTTGTTTTATATTTGCATTTTCAGAATAGTTGTATCTTTGTTAAGGTTTCCATACACTACGTAAGTCATTACACAAAGGTCCAATCTCTCATAAAAATAAATTTTCAATCTATCTAGAACTGCCTAGCCTGTTCTTTCATACAATCAGTTTAAGATCACAAAATGAATGGGTCAGATCGGAGCATCTCAAGATAAAAACCACTGCTTGTAAAATGTGGTCTTTAGACATTATATAGATATCTCAAATCTATCTAATGTCTGCCTAGTGTATGACCAACTTTAGTATGGATTTGTTTAAGATTGCCGGTAGTCCTATCATTTGGACTGACTAATTGGACTAATAGACCTGTTTCTAAATACAAATATTGCAGCTGAAGTCAAACCCCACCCTAATGCAGGGTACATACATTACTGATAAAGGCCCTTTATCGGTAATGTGTGTATATCCGATGCCAACGTAACAACCATTTCTAATGCGACGGCATCGGAAACGGTTGATACAAATGAAAAAATGTATCTTGGTTGCGGTTGGCTCCCTGTACTAACTTATAGGGAGTTGCCCCTGATCGCTAGGTGTGTGGCAGCCACAAGAGATCTCCCTTTATATAGAATGATCCTGACTGTGTGTAACCACAAATTTCGAAGCTGACAGACATAATCTTTTTTCTGTCATTTTTGAAAGATGGATAGTGAGTGTAAGGCCAGACACTTACAAAATAAATGTGTCTATCTATTTCATTTATCTAAAAATATACCTGTTTGTATCTTTCAGTACAGAATGCTCTCCAGTTACTTTCATCTTAATTTTTAATCTCCTTTTAGAGCAGGGAGATACAAAGTAACTGATTGGGGGATTCCTCTCTCCCTAAAGCTGGGTACACACATTACAGAGTTTTGAAAGATGACAGACAGGGTCTGCAAGATCCTGTCCGTCATTTTTCAAAGATCTGGATACACACATGGATTCCCTCAGCTGCGGCAGACTCCCCTATAGGGAAATTTTCTTTTCCCCCCCAGAACAACCACTAAGCTGAGAAGAACGTTCAGTGGCCACGCGCTGTGTAATGGATTTGATGGCTAGTGTGTGTACCTAGCTTTAAGAAATATTACTGGTACAATCGGTAGATCATACATTAATATTGCTGTGTAGATGGCCTCTCTATAGGGGAGGGGGCAGTTACAGGCTTTCTGTACTAAATGATTTAACTTTGTAAAGGTGTATCCACTACGAAGCGAAATACAAATACCAATTCGTAATGTGCGTCATAGGCCACTTTTAAGGCTTTAACTGACCACATGATCGCAGTCATCATTTTACAAAATCCATTTTGTCTTCAGTTTTAAAGTGGATTGCTTCCTTTTCACACCAAAAAATTGTATACGGTTAAAATAGCTATAACAATGTTATTTTAATAGCATTTTTATTTTTAAAACTGCGTAGCTTTGCTTTTCATCTTAGAAGATGCTGTAGCATTGATTAATATGAGATCTGTGGTGTTCATTAATCAGTGCCTCTAGAACTCAAGCAGCAATTACTGTAGCCCCTAGCAATAGTCTTAAAATCTGATGGATTGAATCTGCTAAAATGAGTGACTGTTCCGATCTTAGGTGGAGAAAAATATTTCCACAGTAAATTGTGTTAGCATGTGTAATCGTGAGAACAGTAAAAATGTGGAGCTGTAAGAATGGACCATACTACCCCAAATTTGTTTTTAAAAAAATACTGCTTTATGTTAAAGACGGATAAATTGTATATTTTCTTGGTCTGTTCATCTATGGGTTTATTGTGTATTCAATTATTATTAGTCTGTATTATTAGTAATCGTAAAATTTATCGTTAATAGCGGTCAGTTTTACCATGGCAATATTGCTTTCCGGCTGTAGCGTAACTCAATGCTGCAGATGAAAATCAATACAGGCGATACAAGCTGTAGTTTTTACAATCGTTTGTTAGCAGATTTTGCTGATAACAAACCCTTATAACTACAGCCTCTAGTGAGATTGGTGAGTTTTACCAACAGAACAGTGCATACATATTTTTTTATGACAAATATTGTTAAACTACCAAAAGTAGTTATATTTAAATAATATGTAGACTGGGATTTTTTTTTTTTTAAAATAGCACATTACTGGAAATTATAATTCTTCCCAACTATCACTGTACCATTTTGTTTGTTAATCTGACCCCTATTTGTTTAGATATCCAGTCTTAAACATCTTGCATTTCAGCTGTCAGCCTTAGTATCATTAACTCTTCTGTAAAGTGCAGTTTTGCTGTAGCTGGAATCTTCAGGGTTGGTACAAAAACTGCATTGTGGGAAATTCCCTCTACCAATGCTGTTTCATAGAGCAGTGATGTTGAACCTTGGCACTCCAGATGTTTTAGAAACTCCCACCTTACCTTAAAGGACAACTCCACCCTTATAAGAACATCTTTTAGAAAGAATGGTCTCTTTAAAATATGTTTATATATCGTAAAGTTTGTCCTATGAATCCATTACTGTATGCCAGCTATGCTTCTGGATGCCTCATGGAAACTGAGCAATTTAGAAACCTGTACTGAGCCTGTACTGAGCCTGGGCATGCTCAGAAGAGGCAGCTAGGAGATTAACATTCAGTCATTGGCTGTGATGTCAACTGTCAAATCCATAACTGATAGTTACTGACTGGAAGAACCAGGAAGCAGAAACAGGGGCAATGGGACATTGTGCAGGATTTCAGGCTAAACTATTTCAGATATCAAACTATTAGCGTTTAAGGTTTTGGGGGGGTGATTAACCTGTTTGTAAGTTTTCCTTTTATGGCTGGACTTGCCCTTTAAAGAGACACTATACTGAAAAAAATGACTCATCTTAATCTATAATAGAATACATGAAAGTAGCACTTACTCTGATTTGTGTGTGTTGCTGCATGCTTTCAATCCAGCACACATTTTGTTTAGAAGCAGTACCCCCCCCCCTCTTTTAACCACTCCTACTTCCATCCGACCCGACTTTTTTCCCACAAACCAACTGTCAAGCCTGCACACAGCACACAGCATTCCAACTGTCAAATCTCTGTCACCATTCCAGCTATAGTAAAACTACTCACAGAAGAATAGTTTTGAAAGCAAGGAACTTGATTGACAGCTGAAATATAAGAAGTTTTAGATTGGATATCTAAAGAAATAGGGGGCAGATCAACAAAAATATGATACAGTGGTGGTTGGGAAGAATTATAGTTTCCAGTTATGATCAATTTAAAATAACCTATTTTTCGGTATAGATGCCCTTTAATTGCATTCTGCAATCTGGGAGTTGTAGTTTCCAAAACATCTGCGTGGAGATGCAATACTTACCATTCGTGTTCCTCATCATTCCGGGTTCTCGCAGTAATCCCTTAACGTGGTTCAACATCACTGTCATAGAAATTACGGAACATGCATGCTCTCATGGAGAGTCAGTTAGTCTGGTAGGGGACTGGGGGACTGTTCTGGATTGAAGTCATGCAACAACACAAACACATCAGAGAAAGTGCAGCTTACATGCATTCATTTATAGATTGAAAGGAGGCAAAATAATTTTTTCAGTGTACAGTACTGTATAACAAAGAGCAGTACACAATCAAATTAACCAATTTACATGATCCCATGTTAAAACATTCTTAACATGTAAGAAGGAATACAAGAAATGCAGCTTACCTTTGCTTAGTAAATGCACTTAAAATAAAATACCGCACAATCTAAACTCACGCTAACCATTGTACTAATGTGTTAGCGAGGGTTTTGCACTGCCTGCACCATATAGCAATTTTTTTAAAAATTTGCGCAGCGCAAGCGTTGCAATAAATGTTGCACCGGTTTTTATGCTATTTTTTTGCACGAAAACTAACTCTTTTTCAATTGTGTCTTTAAAGTCACGCAAAAGTGCAAATAATCGCTAGCGTTTTTGCAATGTATTAACGGTCGCAGAGTGGTTAATACATTGTGGGAACAAGTGCAGGTAGATTGCGAATGCGAAATTTATTGCATCTCTCCCATGATCTGTATTGTTGCATTGCAAATTACAGTACCAATAATAAATCTAAATAAATCTGGTAACAACCTACAGTATCAGTAATGACTATCACCGCAGGTAAGATGTTTTGCGTGATTTATAGGATTTGCGATGTGAGCATAAACTACTTAGCATAATTGGTATTTTGCACAACAGATAGTAACTGTGTGGTGCACGGTTTGCTTCTTGTACAAGATTGATGTGCGGTTGAAAAAGCTCTGACAATGGCGGAATAGAGCGAAACGCGTCCCACTGCTGTGTAGTTCTTAGGTCCTGTCTTCTCTCCAGATGCCCTCTGACATTTCACACTTGACTCTACTACTGGACTGGTAGATATGAACAAATAGGAGTGTTAGGCATTCTTTTGCCACAAACAGTAAAACCTATCACTGTGTTTGTATACCATGTATTATACTGTACCTCCTGCTCGTATTAATTTGCCTGTTATACCTTTACTGTACGCTTTAGACTAAACATTAGGTGATTAGATACATTTGAGTAGGAGTGTTAGGTACTTTCATTGCCACATACTGTAAAACCTACTTTATTGCTGCATTTTTTACCTCCTGTTCGTATTTACGTGTCCATTTGTATATATTCTCTATCCTTGGGGCAGTACTTCAGGGGTCTAGACAGAGTGTTTTTAATATGTTTTTATTGTGTAAGTCCCGTTTCATTAAAGGATTTTTAGCCTTTATCTAGTGTTGCATTCTGCTCTTTTTTCTCTTTGTTGGTATATTCCAGAACACAACTTTGCTATAAAGATGCTACTAAACACATCACCTTGTAGCATAATATACAGGAAGGAAACTCCTTAAACTATTAATAATAATAACTGTAATTATATCAATGTGACACATCAACTGGTATTTAGTGATATAAGAAATGATTTACTTGTCTATTCTCTGACACGTTGCCTTTTGTTAATATCATAAAATAACAGTGGAGGAGACCAGTAATAGTCTTGCTAGGGTGTATATTTAAAGGGCCACCCTTGCACAAGTTAGATCTGAACATCTAAACAGTTGTTTTTTTCATAACTGACAAATTGCTATACATTGCTATAAAATTTCTTTACATAAAACCACAAATGTTTCCAAAACCCTTAAAAACTGAAAAGAATATGCATTTAATGATATCTCAACATCTGTTCCAAATCAGCGTACAATTCCTTTATTTGCTGTCTTGCAATTTCTGGTCTTATTACGATTCAATACATATTACAGTATGCGAGAAACCATCTCCTAGTGTAGATATGTTTTATAGAGGGAATTTCTATTGAAGTTAGGCCCTGTCCTCTAGAGCTTACAATTAAATTGTAAGTTACTACCAGGAACAAAGAGAAACTTGCATGGTCACAAGACAGAGGAACGAGGCTCCAGTGTTTCAATCTGATCTCAAAATAAAGTAAAAACATTGCACAAAAAATGCGCAAAACCATAAATGTATTGTAAAATGATAAACCATTAACGCTGTGCCCATAAGCAAACAATC
The DNA here is from genome assembly GCA_019447015.1 of Hymenochirus boettgeri. NCBI lineage: Eukaryota > Metazoa > Chordata > Amphibia > Anura > Pipidae > Hymenochirus > Hymenochirus boettgeri. The sequence continues at coordinate 78,889,725 of CM033474.1, forward strand.
TTTTTTTATAAGTGGTTAAGAGAGTTTTTTTTTTTTTTACTTTTCTGTATTCTTTAAAATTCTTTTCTTCTGTAAAAATATCATTTCCATTGCAGACAAGGCAAATGTGTTTATCAGAAATTGCAAAATCCTTTAGGGCCTCATAGGATTAATCACGGTTATAAAGTTTTATTAAACCCAATTTTTGTTTAATGACAAGCTCCACCAGTCCTTCTTTTTCTATGCACCAAGCCTGTCCTTAGGGTACATCAAACAAAGCAGATTGTTTCCGACAGACTCTTGAGACGAACCTTCCCATACTTTGTCATGCACGGAGATATTTTTCTTGCCGGATAATTTGAACTTACTTAAAAAATCACATCTGTTTCATACTTTATTTATTTGTAATTTAAATCTTTAAATTGAATCTTTCATTACCAACATCTGGGCTTGAAATTCTGCCCATCTTTAAAAAAAAAATGATACATTTTATTTTTATTTGTAATTGCCCTCCCCCCCTTTTTTTTGTTACGGACAGTTAAAATAAAAAAAAATAAAAAAAAAAACAAACACCGGCCGGAGGCAAAACAGCCGGGTATCTTAAAGCTGGGATACTATGCCACACGTAATGCAGTTCACTTCAATGTCCCTGAAGTGACTGGCAAATTGCCCAGCATTAGACTGAATGCAAGTAATAAGCTGTAGAAATTCCACAATATTGACAATTAGATATCTCTGTACAGCAGCAGCTGTGTATTGTTCTCATGGTATATTCCCCTCAAAGCACTTTATAAAAAGAAAAGAAAAAGCTGGCAGAAGGTTGCAGGCGACAGAAAGGTAACACAGATTGTAAGCAATTGCTCATATTCACATTATTGAATTTTTTTGCTAAAATCTGTGTGTTTTTTTTAAAATTTTCTTTCTTTTTTAAAACAGTAAACCTTATCTACACATAATGCAATAGTGCCTGAAGTAGTACAGTGGGTTTAAAGCCTATCGTTGAAATGGGCACCACTTCCAATTATATCCACCTCTTCACAATTTTTTATTTCCGTTAATAAAAAGAAGCAAGATATGTGTGTAGGCTTATTTAAGAACAAAAATGAAGAAGCCAGGGCTTAATGTTAGAAAGCTTTGTACTGCGTGGTTATGTTATAGTCTTTACTAGAGAACATGACTTGATTTCTAATAAAGGGGCTGAAGTGATTTAATCCTTGTAATCCAGGTTTCCGATTATTGAAAGACAAGAACATTCCGTATGAAACATCTCACTGGTAGATACTCCATCACTTCTATAATTGATAACTAACAAATTTACTTTATATAAAGTAGAATTGACCCCGATATTTATTAATCCTTAAAGCACAAGTGTTTCTCTCCAGAACACCCATGAAGATACTACTCCAGCAATCTGCATTTACATATAACTCATTGCAATTCACAGAAGGGAGGTGTAGCCAATAGGTAATTTTACCTCTCTTCTCTCTTCCTCGTGTACCTATTGGCCGCACCTTTTGAACCCAGTCACCTGCTGCCTCATGAAGATTTCAGTTTTTATATCATCATTGGTGGTTCTGTTAATTAATCAGCCTCAGCTTATTAATTTAAAATTAATGTGTTATGCTGTTTCACATTAATAAAGCTGATACACTCCTGTTCTGTGCAGAAAAAACTGCTGGACTGAGAGAGGCAGGTCCTGTGAACAGGAGTGTTTGAGGACTTTTAGGGCGCAGGATAGAAAGGTCACAGTTTCTCATTTTTAGGCTGGATTGTCGGAGGAACACATGTGTAGGAGAAAAATGGGAGCTAATCCATAGAAAACAAATGTTATTAAGGTAAATTAAATTACAAAGGGAAAGGTGAGGCACACCTTACTGTACTAAATTCTGTACTAAATGTGCTATATCTACTGAAGCTATGTTATCTGGAAACAAATAAGAAAAATAATTTGTTTATTTTAGTAGGCTTCCAAATTTTATAGAGTGGGCCTTGGGCACAGCACATGCTCAGTAAATTCTCAAGACTCTAAAGCTCTTACCTCTCTGTCAGAGCTCTAAAGTAACTACTGGATGACCTTCCTATTACCTCTGTAAGATTCAAGAATGCTGAATGTTGTTCACTAGTATGGAGAGCAATAGAAATCAGGAATTAATGGTAAATAATTATAGTAAAAAGGTACATAAAGGGTATGTACACTGGGAAAAATGTTTCTTTTAAATTGCCCATTAGTGGAAACTATAATTCATCCCAACTATCACTGTACCTTTTGTTTTGTTGATTTGCCCCCTATTTCTTTAGATATTCAGTCTGAAACATCTTATATTTCATCTGTCAATCAAGTACCTTACTGTCATAAACTATTCTTCTGTAAGCAGTTTTGCTGTATGCTATATGCAGTTTTGACAGATGGTATGTTGGAAAATAGTCAGGTCAGTAGTCTGAGCCTGAGCAAAACAAGTACTGTATTGAAGGCATGCAGCAACACACACACCTCACAGTAAGTGCTATTACACATATTAATTTATAGAATAAGATGATGCAAAGTAAATTTTTCAGTATACATATATACAAAACCTTTAATGGATGTGTATAAAACAACCTAGATTGGGGGCATGGAATGGACTTCCCCAGTGGGGACTAGTATGCTTCTAAAGACAAATAGGTTACCCCACATTAAAAAATCAGCAGGTATGCTTATCACTCCTGTGGGGCAATTCACAGAGGAGCGCTGCAGCCGCGCATCGCTCCTTTCTGTCCTTAACATCTCGCTAACCGATTTACGATCGTTAAGTCACGCTTTGTGGTAGCTAGTGCGAGTCCCGGAATAGGCACTCGCACAGCCGGCACAAAGCAATTTACCAGAGGCTGCGTGGGTCTTAGCATGTAACCCATAACTTACGCGCGGTTGAGATTCACCCAGAGCCAAGTCCATTTTGCATTTTATTTACTCACAGTTCTTTGTATCTCTGTTAGAGTCTTCGAAGTTTCCAGTTACATTCCTCTGACTCCATCTTCTCCCTCTCCCGGTGTATGCAACAAAAAAGGCCCAGCCACTATAATACATACTATATGGAGCCCTGGAATGTACATTGATCATCTATTTTCTTTGTTTTAAAAAGCTATGGGCGAAATTTATAAAAGTCCATTAGTGTAAAATAACAATTGTTACCATTCATTATTTTATGATAATGCCGGTGTAGTTTACCACCACAGTTATCGTGAAATAACGACTGGTAATCATCGTTATTTTATGATATGCCCACTTCCCTGTAGAAATCTATACGTTATTTTACACTAACGGCCCTTTTTTAAAAAAAAATTCACCATATTTGTGCTACTTTAGGTTCTGTCTTAATACAATGCCTTAAATGTAAAACCCCCTCTTAATATACATTCACGATACGTATCTGGGATTTCTGAGAGACTGCAAAAAAACAATATCAACAGGGTCAGAAACAGAATTTTTTTTAAAGGGTATCTCCACGTATAAAATAAACTTTTTCTGTAGTGTAGGGGACCCTAGCCCACTCCCAACCGCCATGTTTGTTTGCTAAATAAAATAATCAGGAATGCACTTACAGAGCTTTGTTCCCCCAGCGTGATCTGGCTCTCTGCTTGCAAGAAATTGCCACGTCTGAGGCTGTCGGCTGTGCAGAAAGCCAGGGGAACGAAGCTCTGTAAGCACACTCTTGATGATTTTTTTAGCAAACGAACATGGTGGTTGGGGGTGGGCTAGGGTCCCCTAGATTACAGAAAAAGTTTTTAAGGTTGGGACCAGGCAGTAAACAGAGATCCAGAGGGAGGGGTGGAGGGTTCCACTGCACATGCCAGAAACCTCTTAGAGGACAGAGAAGGGGCAGAAACCTTTTAACACAGAGACAGGCTCCTGCTCTTCACTTTCTGTGATTTTGGCTAGACACTGCAGGTGTCCTTTTAACAGGTAAAAAAAAACACACCCACATCCCCACCCCCAGCCCTCCCCTAAAAGATTAAAAGTAACATTGTCAGTATTACAAAGTCTCACACAATGTACCCAATAAGAAATTATACAAATAATACATAAAAATAAAACAATAGCTAAATCTTATCTACAGACCCCCTCCGGTGCCTATTATATTACTGTGGGATATATTTTTCTGGAACTCCTATATACAAATTTAAACCATTGATATTAAGGATAACCACAACAGGCTGTTTCACAAGAAACATGACAAAACTACTTGTTCATTGAGACCACTGGGGAACAACGTGTCCAACCGCTTTATCCACCGGACCTCATGTTGTAACAGTACTTTGTTACTCTCAATGTCACTTTTATTATGGATGGATTCAATTGCCATCCACCGCATGGTACTAAGTTGATGTGATGCAGCTTTGAAATGTCTAGCGACAGATTGTTCCCCGTAACTAGACCCATATCTATTTCTATTATCCGGTAATTCCCCACTTCTAATCTGATAGCGGAGCGGTGGTTAGCCATACGCTCTTGGACAGTTGTAGTTGTCTTGCCCACGTAATATAAGCCACATGGGCAGATGATTAAATATATGACGTGGGTACTTAAGCATGTAATGCATTCTCTAATTTTCTCTGGCCACTGTTTGGGTGGGGGGAATCCGTGCCTGTCATTATGGATCTGCAAGTTTGACAGCCCAAACATCTATAGCATCCCGGATTCTGAGCAGATAACCAAGTGCTAGGGCCCTTGTTGCTAAGTTGCACATCGGTGCGAACCAACAAGTTACGTAAATTATTGCCCCGTCTCGTGGCAAAAACTGGCAGAGTCTTATCAAATGGTAGGGCACCGCCTGCGGTTAAAATTCCCCAATGTTTTCGTACACTTTGTTTTATCACATTTGTATATTGCGAATACTGCATAACGTATGGCAAACAAGGATTTGTACCAACATTATTAATACCACCACTAGTCTCACCTGATGATAAAATGGTGTCACTAGTTATCTTACACCATACCTGTGTCAGTTGCTGTGTTAACATATTCTTATGATATCCCCTTTGTAGGAATTTATGGAACATTTCCTTCACCTGTATCTCACACTTAAAGGGGAACTGTGGTCTCCAAACAAGTTCAGTTTAAATGAAATGTAGGCCAGTTTCCTACCTTTAAAATGAGCCATCAACCAACTCTCTGTGTGCTCCACAGCCCAAGATATAAAGAAATGACTGACCAGAAAGTTAATGGGTGGGAGGCTGACATGTGACATTCCTAAGGCTTCTCCTGCACAGTGCCGCTGGTGAGCACAGCCTCAGACTCCCTCAGTGTGTGAGGGAGACAGGAAGTCCCTCCTCCTCTCTGCTGTGTGAAGGACCTGCAGCTGCAGAGAAGGTAAGGGAATCTACAGCCCTTCTCTATCTCTATGTGAAAACAGCCTTTTCAGGCAGAGTTCTCACTCTGCCTGAAAAGGCTATTTCCACAGAGTTTGCAGGGGGTGGGGGTGGGTTGTCAGAGTGGCCCACAGCACCTGTGAGGGGGTGGGACTTAGGCATCCGCAAGCGGGTGAGACTTAGGCACCCGCAATCAGGTGGGACCTAGGTCCCCCTTCTGATGAAGGGACTCAATGTAGTTCCGAAACGTTAAAGTAAATTTGTAAATTGATTAAGTGAGGTGTGCTCAGGACTATTCCTTTTTTGTGTATATATATGTATATATATATATATATATATATATAAAACTATGCTTGCATAATAACCTGAAATACAGGATTTTTTTTAAAACTACAGGCTGTTATTTAATACATCTAGCTTAAAAGGAGACTAAAGCTCAAAATTAATTCAAAGGAAATGTTGTTTTTTTCCCCAAATATGGTCAAAAAATGGGTGAGGCATGTAGGTAATTTATGACATGACTACATGGTCAAACTTCAAGTGGTATTCTTTTGGTCATGCAATTGGCCTCACAAAAACTATACCCATTACACTAGCAGGCATTAGATATATTAGACGTTCCTCCAAAGACAAATGTCTAATCTATCTAATGCATTTAATATTCATTGGTTCTCTTGAGATGTTCCCATCTGGCTCGTCAATTCGATTGCAAAAAAAGAACGGGCTAAGCATTTTTTAAGGTGCCCATTCATATTGCTTACCAGCCAGACCAATCTTGCAATATACAATCAATTTCGCAGGGACCGCCTTGCCAGACCTTTTATACGTCTGACATACAATCCCGAGGTCACCCAATTTTGTGATTGTATGTTGGTCGCAAAGAAGATCCGGCAAGGCAGTTCTGGGGAAATGTATTGTTTGACACACGATTGGTGAGCTATATGTATGGGCACCTTTAGATAGATTAGATGTTCATCTATATATGAATGTCTAGTATATCTGATAACTAAGTAGTGTATGGGCACCTTTAGACCCTCATTTTTTGTACTTATTTATTAATTATGTTTTCTCACCGTTTGTAGTTTGTGATGAGTCTGGGGCCCATTTTGTTTCTTTACGCCCGCAGCTGTAAATGTACGGCCGGGATTGTACATTTACTACGAATGTTTGTTAGTGTACATTCATTCATAGAGTACCATGCAATAATAAACTGCAATGGTATTTTATGTGGGATCATAAATCTACGATCGTGGTCGTAGATTTACAATCACTATCAGACATTTACAATCGCTGATGTAAATTTCTGAAAGCGAAATTATAAACTATAAATTGTATTGCAGGACATAAAAGGTAAGCAAATCGCTGCAATTCATTTTATATACCCCACATAAATTATGCTATAACCCTTTATAAGTTGGTGCAAAAAGTTTAGCAAAAATGAATTTGGCAATAATCAGTGTCTTGGAAACTGGGTCATGATTTTGACTTTTTTTCTGATTTCTACTGTATGTAATATACTACAAGTAGAGATAAACAAAGCTGACAACGAGTTTCATTCTGACATAGGTTCCGCGTAACCTATTTAAGTTCCAAAATTCAGTTTCAAACAAAAATAAATCGATTTCCCCCCTAATTTTAGAAAGTCATTTTTCAAATTTTGTACTCTGTCTTGCTAAAAGCCAAGCTTTTACCCCATAACCCAACTGAGATACTATGTGGAACACTAGGACATGTAGAATCTTTATCTTTTTCTAGGAACATAATGGAAACAAAAAAAAATGTGAGTTGGGGGATTTGAACCTGTGACCTTGTGGGCTGTGCATTTCTAAAACAAGTGATCCATAGCACATGCAAGGAGTAAAGGTACATTTAGTAGCTTTATCTTCTAACTAGGAACATAATAATAATAATAATAAAAAAATGTTTTCTTTTAATTTTATATTTTTGCATTGCCCCATGAATGCTGTCAGCAACTCAACCTGGCTGGGTAACACTACAGGGTAACACAACACAGCTTTCAAAGTCTTTTCAGAGACTTCCATATTGGTGTGCAGAAAACAGCAAATACTGGGATCAGGGGGATTGACTAAATAAGCTGTGGATTGTACTGGCAACAACATGGAAGCTTTCTTTGTTACAGAATTTATTACTTAGATGAACTAAATGCAACTTACTAGAGAATAGTCAAAAGCAGAGCACTGTGGCTAACAGTTTATACTAGTTGACATGCTTCCGGGCGCTCTTGACCTGATGAAGAGGATAGAACCCTTACAGGTTGTCAACTTCAATAAACTGCTATTCCATAATAATGTATCACAATACTCTACTTTTTACTATACATATAGTGGACTAAAAATGCAAAAAAATATTGTTTTTTTACTTACTAGAGAAGAATATTACAATGTACTAAATGCAACTAGAGAATAGTAAAAAGTACTGTGAAAAAATATTATTATGATTTAAAAAATGTTAATGGGGATGTCCACCCCTTTTAAAAACTTTTGTTATACTGTATAGTAGGTCTCCTTCCCCCAGCCCCAATATGGACTCTGCCAGGCTCCTGGTGGCATAGGGGCATAGCAGGGCAGCCATTTGGAGCTGGGATGTAAGGTAAGGATTCTATTACACTACATAGTGGGGCAGGTAGTGGGTGAAATGATAGTTTTAGGGATGGACATGCCCTTTAAGCTTAGTTCTCCTTTAACCTGATATTTCATTGGGTAGAGTGGAATTTCCACTGATTTTGGTGATAGTGTTATTTCCTGGCAGCTGTATCATTTTTTAAAAAGTCACACAATCTGCAAACAATTCAACTACATAATTGTGGCAAAAGTTTAGCTGGAATTACAATTAATCAAGAGACACAATCAATTTTGCATTGTTAAATCTACATACAGTATGTCTTTAAATTCCCCCCTATATTTGTATTTTGTAATAAAATGAAGGCGGTTTTAGACATGGCAAGTCGTTTACTCACTCATGGCATGTTAATCCCAGGCAAAGTGATCTTCTATGCTCTGAGTTAATATCCTAAATAGAAACATTTGGTTACACTGCTAAGAAAGCAGAACTGTGAAATAATATCTGCCCCTTCCATACATATTTATGCATCTTAATGCAGGTGTGTAGCACTCGCTAAATGACTCATTTAATGACTCACTGTTTATAGATGCACAGAAAAACAAATATGTACAAATGATCACACAACAGTAACATTATCACACCGTATATACAGTAGATTATAAGTATTGTGATTAGTGTACAAACTACACCTTTTCATTAAATGCTAGACACAAGGACAGAGAGGTAACTATAAAAAAAGCTGTAGCAGACACCTAATGCAGTTTGAATGTTAGATGTGTTTAAAAACAGTCTGTCTGGTGAATATTATCCATTCATCATGTATATTAATACATTGATTTCACTGCCTGACAAACCATGTTTTTGTATTCCCCGTGTGTTGATTGAAAGGATCATTTACTAAGAAAGCCCCATTTTGTGAATCTTAGAAAAGATGTCAGGTTTTCCATTGCAGATGCTAATTTATCAAGCTAATTATGAACAAAATGCAGCTAAATTGCTGATAATTTTGAGGCTGATTAATTTAGCAGCAGAGTCATTGGTAGGTGCTTTAAAGATTAGAAATCTAGAGTCAGCTTTTTAGTGTCATATTTCCATATTCCTTCCCCATCGACTATAATTCATAGGTTCTGCTTTAAATTAAGTTTTGGTTAGCCCATTAACAATTGCAGATCCTAGATAGGTATGTATGTTCTACTTGGTAATATATTTTCTTCTTTAAATGCTGAGTCAGTCTTTAATAGGGGTCACATTATCTAGTATTCACAATTGCACTAAAGACATGGCTGACAATGCATGAAATCGTGCCCCTTGGGTCTTTTAACTGCCAGCAACTTGACACTAAGTCCCAGCGGACCAAGATGCACTCTAATAAAAGAAGTTAAAAAGACAGTACATTAATTGACTATGGCGCAGAGCTGTTTTTACATCCTGTGTTATCAGCAGAAGTACAAGTGCAGTGTTGTTAGGAATGTAATTATGAACCAGATTTCCTGAGAGAGGAATTAGTCAGATCTGATGCTGATCCCTGTTGTAATGAACATGCTTCCCTATTTAAAAATCCAATGCAGTAGGAGATATGATCTGTTTCATAGAAAAAGTTAGGGAATCGCTGACCTGTATTCTCAACAAAATCCAGCCATTAAGCAGTTGACAAGCAGCCTAAGCCGGCTATCCTTATCCCAATGCAACTGATTTACATATTTGCTGGCACAGTAAATACTTTTTATCCATTTTTTTACATAACAGTAGTATGCTAAACACAAGGGTTGCTGATTCCCAGTGGTATTTCTGGGATCAGCCCCAAACAAGTCACCATGACTTTTGAGCCGATTCCCAAGGAGGATGCGGACCAAGGTTGCATAATGGCAGAAATGCTTCTGCTGTTTCCCAATAATTACTTATTAGAGTACAATTATAGTGTTAAAATCCACTCCCTCCTCCTTACAAGTACCCAGGGTGAGGAGCTTAATCGCTAAGTCCTCACCCCTATATACGCTTTCTATCTCCAGTAATACTCCAAATGATTCCCTGTTCACACAGTCTAACTCTTCCCATTGGCCAGATAGCCTGCAAACATGGAAATAGACCGGAGCAGTGAGGGATTGTTCCAGTACGTATTACTGGAGATATAAAGTGCACCCAGGGGTGAGGACTTAGTGGTTCAGGTCCTCACGAGGCCAGTAAATGGCTCCAACAGAAGTCATTATGGAAGAAATCATAAAGGGTCATACTTATAAAGGAGTGGTATTGCTTTTCAGCAAAAACGCGCTTTTAATGATCGGTTTAGCGATCTTTAATTTACAATCATTATTGTTAATTAATGATAATGATAGTAAATTACCGATCGTAAATCTACGATAACGCAATCGTAGGTTAATTATCCCCATAGTATACCATTGTGGTAGTTTATTACAACATGGTATTCTACGACCGAATGTTCGTTAATTAACACTTATACTACATTTATGTCCCCAGTCATACATTAACGATACCGCACTTTATAAATATGGCCCAAAGTTTCATGGGTGTAGCAGGAGAAACAACCTCCACCATCAAATCATGGTCTAGCTATGTAAGATATCAATTTGTAATCAGCCTAGCTAAAAAAAGTTGTAAAGATCTTTTACAATGCTTTATGCATAAACATTAAAAGATGGCTAATATGTGGTAAAGTAATTAAAAAAAAAAATTAAAGACAAAATTTTAAAAAATCCACATTGTAAATACATGTGATTAGAAGAAATATCAACATTTGAACCACTTGCAATTATTGTTTGTTTCTTGTTTCAACTGTGTGTCATATGTGCTTATGAGGGTCATTCCAGAATTGTCATTAGTTTAGGCCACTGTAGAAGATCATCTCTAAATTCTCTACTGGAGACTTCTATTTAATGCTGGGATGTTTTAGGTGAAAATAGATTTGTCACTTTTTTGTTTTTTGGAATCTTTCTGATCTGACACTGCCCTTTTTACTGTATTTCAGGTATATTGGCTTTTAGACAAACAATACATTTATAAATAAATAAATGTATTTATTTATATATTAAAGGGCAAGTTCAGCCCTAAAATGAAAACTTATATACAGGTAAATCACCCCCCAAAACCCTAAACGGTAATAGTTTGAAATCTGAAATAGTTTATCCTGAAATCCTGCACAATGTCCCATTGCCCCTGTTTCTGCTTCCTGGTTCTTCCAGTTAGCAACTGTCAGTTATGGATTTGACAGTTGACATCACAGCCAATGACTGAACGTTAGTCCCCCGTCTGCCTCTTCTGAGCATGCCCAGGCTCAGTACACGTTTCTAAATAGCTCAGTTTCCATGAGGCATCCAGAAGCATAGCAGGTATACAGTAATTAATTCATAGGACAAACTATGATATATCAACATATTTTTAAGAGGCCATTCTTTCTAAAAGATGTTCTTATGAGCGTTGAGTTGTCCTTTAATATATAAAAATAAACTCAGGGCACATGTTAGATAAATCTTGTTTGGAGCAATTGTTAGAAGATGGCTCCCAACAGTATTTATCTAACATAACAATCCTCCTTCTTATGAAGCTCAATATAAAAACTTTTGCAGGGTAAAGATGTTTCCTTGTTTGCAGGTTTCCTTTACACAAGTGGTCAACATAATTAATCTAATTAGTGTGTTCATTCCTTTACCACTAATAATATTTCTTTCTTACTAGTCTAAAATGGATAGCAGAGACATAAGGAAAAGGACAGCAGGGGGAAGCAGGAGACACCTCTTCAACTGGCTTGTAGAGATGGCCGAACTTTCGAAAGTTCGAAAACGGACCCATTAAAGTCAATGGGAGTCAACTAGTTTGAAAAGGTTGAATGAAATACAATTAAAATATCAATGGTAACTTAATATAAATGGCTCTGGGACCTGGAAAATGGTCTGGGGAACATGTTCGAATATCCAGGACTTTCCGAAACTCGATTTTACTCTCACGCGCACTACTTTCGAACATTCGATAATTATCCCAGGAATGACTCGTAGATTCGAGAATTCGATATTTACTTGCATATAGGTACAATAGACATTTCATTCGCGGATTCGATATTTAATCGCGTATGGGTATGATAGATATTTTACTTGCGGATTTGAGAATTCGACATTTACTTGCATATAGGTACAATAGACATTTCATTCGCGGATTCGATATTTACACTCGTATAGGTATATTAGATATTTTACTCACAGATTCGAGAATTCGATATTTACTCGCGTATTGGTATAATAGACATTTTACTCGCATATTCACACGCCTCGAACGTTCCAACATTCGATGATTATCTTAAGTCTGGAAAATATTGAAAATCTGGGTCCGGGATAGTTCGATAAGTCCGAGTCCTTTCGAACTTGAATAGTTTGGCTCGAACTTGGGTTCGAGTTTAAGTTCTAGTCTTTCTCTACTGGCCAGTCATAGAAAGATAAGTCAAGAAATGCATTTCAGAAAAATTTCCAACAGAAAACAAGGACTGCTAAAGGAATAACTAAACAACACGGGACAGTCACAGTTCATATTTGATTGATGGGAAGTGTACAGTTAATGTTATACGCATGGCCCATTAACCATTAAATCTATTTAAAGGATCTGCATTTGTATGAGGCACTGTGTAAACCACACAGTTAGCAGAACCAGACTTGATGCAATATGACTATCAATGTTTTTAGCCAAATGCATAGTATTTTGCCAACTTTGGATAATCATCTTGAACCCCTTTAAACCGTCTTGTTTCCACCTAAAAGAAAAATGTAAGAAAAAAGGTGTGATATGTGGTGATATTTGTTTAGCATTCTCCGTATGTTTAACTTAGGCCTTAGGATATAATGTGGACCTTCTCTAATTTTTTCTTAGAATTGTACCAATTTGGAGAAAATAATGTCAAAGGCTAGTAAAATAAATCAGAAGCATTTTCAAGACTTTCATGTTCTAATAACTGATGTAAAAAACTGTTTGGCTAACTTTTGGCAATGTGATATCAATTAAATAAGGGTTTTAAAATAATTAAAAGTGAATAATATGTTTTATACAAAACTGTGTCACAGAGCTTCCAGCCTCATCAGTTGATTGCTACATTTATAGGCAAAACAGTGCTACACAGCACAAATGTAAGATGACTTCTTTAGCCATCTGCAGAATATCTGAATCGTTTGCCTGATGGCACGTGAACTGCCAAAGCATCTAAAAGCTTTGGCGCCAATTTCCAAACTGTCCATCTGTGCATGGCACAAGTGACAGCTGATTCTTTTGTAATTGGTAAGAGGTAGTAGACCTGAGCCATTAAGTTACACATTCTAATCATCCAAGGTTCTTCCTTCATGAACCAATTAGCCAGACACTAGAGATGCACTGATTAGTAATACATGTTTCCTATTAATAGAGGAAATCCTGGTTTCCAGTAACCTAAGGCATACTGTTTAGCTTATAGAAATAAAGGCACACTGGCAATGTTTAAAGCATATTGGGACATAACAATTGTCAAAAGGTATCTGTATGAATTCATACATTTGACCAGATGTCTGTTTAACTTGATTACAGGCCTAGGTTTTACTTGGAAAATTGCTACTGCTCATTATTTCTGTGAATGTCCCAGTTGGAAAATGCTGGTTTTGCCTCAAAGACATTTTTTTCTTGCTCTTTAATGTGATCAATTGTATATATCAACAAATAGCATACATACAATATATACCTTGTATTCTGGCATTCATGTGCCATAAACTTGTACCGACAAGTAGGCAGAGATACACCGAGGGCTACACATGCAAACTGGACTTAAAGTCACGATAACTGTTGTAATAAAGGTTAATTGTGACTTTAAGCAGAAGCTGCATTGGTTTTGCAAACATTACCAACACAGCTGCCAAAACCAATGTACTAATTCGGTTAAAACACAGTTCGCAGGACTTTAATGTCCCATAAGCTGCCATTGGCTAAGTTGAGATTGCTTATTACATTAGGAATGTGGTTGCACTAGAAAGCGATAGTCTCTGTATGTTTTCCATTTTAAGTATACTGTAGTTTTGAAACTATGGTCACCCTATGTTAAAAAGTAACGTAACTGCAGTGCATGCAATGAAACAAGGGGCATTATTACTTAGCACAGCTTTGTAAAATGTTAATTTATTTATGTCATGTATACAGTGGTAGTGATATGTCGGCATGAATCTAAGATGTGGGTCTGTGGCCTTTACAACTGGGCAAAAGCCTCAAGGTACTGTGGAAATTCTTAAATGGTTTTAGGATTGTTCAGAGAACTTTATGAGTTCAGAAGAACTCAAACTATTCAAACTAGTCCGATTTTCTGGACTCGCGGGACTATTTTCGATAATCCTCGAACATTCGAGGATTTTCAAACATTCGACCGGCTTCGAACTCCACTTACGAAAATCCCTGAACACAGGGAGATTCCCGAAATCGTCCGTTCGTGGATTGCTGAACGGACGACAATCCCGCGGCCGTACATTCAGGGGTCCCGCAGCTTGAAACTGGGACCCCCTCCCGGGTCATTACATGAACCTTTGTGGCCCTGACAAGGGCCCTTTGGGGCTTAAGGGGTCCCGCAGCTCGAACCGGGACCCCCCTCCCCGGCACTTATAAGTGCCCTTGTGGCCCTATCAAGGGCCCTTTGGGGCTTAAGGGGTCCCGCATCTCGAACCGGGACCCCCCTCCCCAGTACTTATAAGTGCCCTTGTGGCCCTGACAAGGGCCCTTTGGGTCTTAAGGGGTCCCGCAGCTCAAACCGGGAACCCCCTCCCCGGCACTTATAAGTGCCTTTGCGGACCTGACATGGGCCCTTTGGGGCATAAGGGGTCCCGCAACTCGAACCGGGACCCCCTCCCCAGCCCTTGTAAGGGCCTTTGCGGCACTGATAAGTGCCTTTGTTTGGGGTCCAGCAGCTCGAACCAGGTGAGCGACTCTTAAAAGAGCCCTTGGGCGACGTCTTCTTTCTTCCATCCGGTGACACCTGCTCCGCTGAGGCCACCGAGAAGTACCTCTTCTGATTTTCTGAAATCTGATTGGATAATGTAAGCCATGTAAACCAAGCATTGAAAAATTTACAAATCAGAAATGGATTAGGACTTTCTGCAAACCTATATAAAGAGGTGCAATCCTCCACAGAGCTCAGATGCCATCGCAGTAGATGGGTGAAGAAAGAAGTGGCTAGCAACATCATCTCCCCTGAGGCCGGCGGTGCCAGCGGGATCACTGTCAGCCGTATTGAGTCTGCCTGGCATCAGTGACCTCAGTGGTGTTGCTAGCCAGAAGACGTTGCGTCGGATCAAGAAGCCGGTAACATCGGCCTCGTTGAGGCCACCAGCACCAGAGGTACCCCTGGCGGCCGCAGGGGTACTTTTCGGGGTCAGTGGCCTTAGACGTCGCCCAAGGGCTCTTTTAAGAGTTGCTCACTAGGGGTCCCGGTTCGAGCTGCAGGACCCCCAACAAAGGCACTTATCAGTGCCGCAAGGGCCCTTATAAGGGCTGGGGAGGGGGGTCCCCGGTTCAAGCTGCAGGACCCCTTTTCGAACTTTCAAACTTTTTTAGAAGTTCGAAAACGGAACAAACTTTCGAAAGTTCGGCCATCCCTATTTATTATGTGTTCTGGTTATGATAAAGTTCTGTTTGTTTTAACAGTTCAAAACCTGTTATTTAACATGGAAAATAATAAAAGTGGATGTTGGCACTTAAATAATACAGAAAGACTGTTCCTGAAAGTGGGTGTAAAGTAGGGATGTCAACTTGTGGTCCTCTAGATGTTTTAAAATTACAACTCCCAGCATCCTCTGATTGCATACTGCAGCCATGAAATGCTGGGAGTTGTAGTATTTAAACACTGTGAGGGTTCACAAGTTTGTCATCCCTGGTGTAAAGTATTGCATACATTTCAGCATAATTATGGCATAATAGTTATATTCTTGTAAACATTTATCAATGACATGTACATTTTGGGTAGATTTATCAGTCACTTGGGTATTTAAATGTATGACCACTAAAGCTGCTTTATATAAAAAAAATCTGAATTGAGTGTATTTTGTTCGATATACCCCGACTGACAATATTTTAGAAATGTAGTCCTTTCACTTTAGACTTGATCTAATGGGCTGGTGGATTTTCATACGTGAACCTTCTCAGTCACCAGGAGAAGCTGTATATTGAAGCCAGACTGTGTGATTCCTGCACAGCCATTGGCAGGTAATTGACTTTTATTGCTTTTTCCCACACATATCATTTCCCCCCTCAGATTTCTTTATAGTTATTATATCAGTCTTTCCATCGCCACATTTAAGGATTTGAAGATCGTTTTAAAACCATGGCGCACAAATGTCGAACTTTTAATTGTGATTGGGAATAAGTTATGATTGGGAATAAGATAATGTTTTTTAGGACTCAAGAATGGTTGCCATTTTTTACCTCTGTCTACCCTACTTCATCATAATACAACACCCTTTCAAGCGCTGCTTGTGCGTGAACCTTACAAATATGTTCTTTGGAAAACTGCACAATTTTATTTGGAAGTAACACATCTCTTTGTTAGATTTGCCGCAATCCTATCTTTCCTTCCACTGTTTTTTTTTTAAGTAGGAAATGAAAAATTGTATAGAAGATGTTTGTGCATCATTTTGTGCTGAATGGTATGTAGGTCAGCAGGCTGCACTATAGCAGATAAGGCGTAGTGAACAAGTGTTCTATGTACTTACAAGCAAATATCTGTCATAATAGAAGTAGACAGATCTACAAGAGCGTTTTGGCTTAGGAAATGTTTCTCGTCATTAGCATTTAAAAAAAAAGCTCAGAGATTCAGGCCTATCAGCACTGATTCACAGCAAAAGGCTTGGCTTGCTCAGGTTGTTATCTGTGCAGTACAGAGGTGCAGCTGGTTAGTCAATGGATTTGCAGATTTTTTTTTTTTCCTGGGTAGGGATGAGTAAAAAGGCAAAAATAAATAAATAAAATGACAAAATAAAATAAAATAAATCAGGTACTTACAGGCCATTCTCAATGTAACAGTTTTGTTTGTGTTCTAAACAAATCCGTCTGTTTCCCTTGCAAACGGAGCTTTTAGATATCGAATAATAAAATGACAGATAGAAAAATTCTAAAAAGAAGAAAAACAAAAGTAAACCTAGAAAATTGAATTCTTTACTTTTGATATTTCCCAACAGATTTGTATGATGGATTTGTACCAGCAGAGAAGTCTTTCTGTATCTGCCATCCTATTATTTATTGATAATCGTTATTAATATTTTATTTCTATTATTATTTGTTTTTTTTTTCTTTCTTCTAGACAAATTATTTTCAGTAAAGCAATAATATGAAAACAAAATAATAACAACTTTGCATGCTAAAATAACACAGGCCCTAATCCAATTAGCTTAGTTTTAAACAAAAAATGAATTCAGTGCTAAGTATGGAAACATGAACACTAACTGAAGGACATTAACAAAATAACAAATGCTGGGAAAGGATTTCTGTAGGATAACACATACTTCTATTAAGCAGCTTTAGAAAAAGTTTGAAGGAAGTTCTGTGACACCAGAATTGTGGATCTGAAACCAATTATGTATTTTTGTGAAATATTTTATTATATTTTATGTTCCATTCTAAGTTGTAATTTGTAGCAAAATAAAATTTAAATTAATCGAGTTATACATCTTTGTTTGCTGTACATTGTAACGAAAGGGAAAAGCAGATCTCCTTAAAGAGTCCACCAAAATTAGTAAAAGTACTGGAAAACATGTTGAGGTTGTTTGACATTACCAGGGAGATGTAATTAAAATTCTTATGGTTAAAAAATGGTGCAATTTTTCCCCAACCAATCAGATGTTGACTTTCAAATGTTAAATAATATCTGATTGGTTGGGGAAAAATTAGCACCATTTTTAACAATAAGAACTTTTATTACATCTCCCTTCTTGTGTTTCTAGAAAAGAGAAAAATAAACAGGGTTATTCAATAAAAGTTCTTATCATTAAAAATGGTGCAATTTTTCCCCAACCAATCAGATGTTAGCTTTCAAATGTTAAATAATATCTGATTGGTTGGGGAAAAATTAACACCAATTTTAACGATATGAAAGATCAAAAACAAGATTCTGCACACCTTTACTATAAATCGAGTACTGGATAAGTACTTTTAACGATATGAACTTTTATTGAATCTCCCTGAAAATATTTTACATTTACAAAACATAGAAACATACAGGGAGATTCAATAAAAGTTCTTATTGTTTAAGATGGTGCTAATTTTGCCCCAACAAATCAGATCTTATTTTACCTTTGTAAGCTTACATCTGATTGGTTGGGTCAAAATTAGCACCATTTTAAACGATAAGAACATTTATTGAATAACCCTGATAGTTTTTAAGATAGACAACCTGTTTATGCCTCCCATGATTTTTAAAGTAATGTTGGGTATACATGGGCTGTTATTTTGATCCAACTAACATTTCTGCTCTTGGCTGATCAACTGGGCAAAATATCGGTGGTCAGTGTGGAATGGCCCACGGCTAAAAGTGTCGGTGCAATTGTGCGGCCCATTGAAGATTGCACAATCAGGCAAATTTTAGTTCACTGTAGAATTTAACTTTTAAATGACATCAATCTGTTGCAGTTGAAATTAACTTCCGATATTTTGGAACAATCGAAATGTGTAACTAACATTTTGGTAAGTATGTAGATTTCAACCGCTATGGAATGGGAAATATCGGAAAGATTGGAATGTTTGTA
Source organism: Hymenochirus boettgeri (assembly GCA_019447015.1). Lineage (NCBI taxonomy): Eukaryota > Metazoa > Chordata > Amphibia > Anura > Pipidae > Hymenochirus > Hymenochirus boettgeri. The sequence goes on from CM033474.1 coordinate 78,908,372, forward strand.
CACATTGGAAGGTAGAATATGTTAGACCAGTATATTCCATTCATAAATATTCTTTTTTTATATTGGATTCCTGAACCAGATTCTAGGGGGATGGAGATGCAATATGTTAGGCTATCCCCTAAATTAATGTAAAATCCACCCTGCCCTATGGGTAAGCATGGGTTTAACACTTATTTTAAAGTGTCTGCAACATTTTCTGTAAGTTAAAAGGTTTTGTGCTATTATTTATTCAATAGGGGCATTAAAACCCCTGCAACCATACCTTGATTACTTTCCTTCCCTCCCTCATGCGATGCACTAATTGTTAGTGCGAAGTAGGATTGAAGGAAAGCAAGTTGCGTAATAATAAAATGTTGCATCTCCCTGCAGATGTTTCTATGTGTTCTTTATATAGCTGATATCCTTGAAGGACACGGCAGAAATAGACGCCATGTGGGTCATGTTATTTTAATCATTATCAGATACAATATGACCATCCTTATGGTTTATGTTATTCCTAAATATTTGGTTTGAATGTAATGTTCTGATAACAGAGGTCATAACCCTAGATTGTAAATACATTTATGAAGCCTTTGCTATAATAGTTTGTTGTATTCAACTGCTTGTCTGTGGAGGACCAATACATGATTGATGGGTTGTAATTTCCAGGCAAAGGCATCTCAATATTCAATATTTTTGTACCAAGAAATTGTGTAGATCTCCTGATTCTATGCTGGGAATTCCTTTTTCATTTGGGGTGGGGTTTATGTACTTTTGTATGACACAACAAGAGATGATGCTTATTTGGTCTACACTCCTATAATTGGTTTACAAGGTACAGTACCTACCTCAAAAAAAATGGATTTTGGTGATATCACTCTTAGCTTGCATGCAGTCAATTGAAATTACATCATATTATTATCCTTAGTAAGGTTACTGAAAAAGTGCTTCCTAATCACAAAATATTTCCCCTGCCTTTAATATGGACAAGCTAGTTCATAAAATGAATCCACATAGCAAATGTAAAAGGGAAGATAAATGGAAAATTAAAGTAGATGCATTGCAAATTTGGTTCTCCCAGGGGCACCTAAGGACTGGTACTCATATACAGATATTTTAGCCTGACTGCCCTGTCCAATATTTTGATTGGTTGGAACAAAATATCAGCAGAAATCTATTTTTACCTTAGGCTCTCTGGTTCTGGTTTTCCAGTTAGCTTGTGGAATGCTGTAAAAACCTTTTATTAGGTGAGTCATTTTGTAAGGGCTACAATGGAAACATGGAAATTACCCAGAAGTTTCTGTTCCTTACCTTTTTTTTGTTGTAAGAACCAGTCAAAGGGTAGATTGGTTGTCAGTAAATTTTGGATGATAGTGGGCTTTGTGCCAAAATATTGGTGGAAATACTTTCTAAACAACAGACTACTAACTATGCTTGTGAAGGTTCTCATTCATCCAGGTCATGGTATATCTGTTGTATTCAATTAGATCAACTGGACTTGAAGTTTAGTTCTTGAAGACATTTCGCTAGTCATCTGACTGGCTTTCTCAATTCAGAATGACTTGTACAAGAATCTGTGGCATCTGCAATTGCATCAACCTATGGCCCAGCACAGAAGAGCCAATTCCTCGGATCAGGACTCAGCCGTGTACCTGCATCTTAAGGATAAAGGACATACCTTTGAAGATTGTAATGTTAACATATTGGCAAAGGAACGTGACTGGTTCAAGAGAGGTGTTAAGGAGGCCATTTATGTGAAAATAAAGAAACCAAGCCTAAATAGAGGTGGGGGGGTTCGACACCAACTGTCTACCACGTACAATGCTGTTTTGACACCTTACTCTGGGCGTTCCTATAACACCTCTTAGCCACTATGCAATCACGCCATTAGCACCTGGCTGTGATATGCTAATTGGGATTTTCCAGGGTACATACTAGCCACAGATTCTTGTACAAGTCATTCTGAATTGAGAAAGCCAGTCGGATGACTAGTGAAACGTCTTCAAGAACTAAACTTCAAGTCCAGTTAATCTAATTGAATACAACAGATATATACAACAGACTACTAACTAGTTTATTCATCATTACTGATCAGCAGTTTGCCAGTCAAAAATATTGGGCTGGACTGGCCCCCTGTTTACTAGCCCTAATGATAAAGTCCTTTTTTGCCTGTCTCACAGTAGATTGAAAGCATTGGTTGAGGAAATAAGGTTTTAGTTTGGGTCCTTTAGATATATTTCAACATATGGTTTTCTCTATATACTGTAGGAATATCAACTTTTTCCGTTGTATTACCACGCAATAGAATTATATGAATAGTCCAAATGTATCTCCTGCCATCCTTGCACCAAAAGTTTATGTGAAGAATTGTAGTTTCACAAAACAACTTTTGAAAAATAATAAAGTGACCATCAGTTGCATGCAGTTTTATACCTGGGAAAATGTAAGTTTGCTCCTGGCCTAAATTGACAGAGATGGAGGATTGCCAAATACCTTGAGGTTTCACAGTCTTAATATATTTCAGATACATTATCAGTGCCAGATTTATGACAGAAAGGAAACATACTTTAGTTAGAAAGTTTAATAATTCTGACTGCACACAAATAAATATTTATGAGATTATTCCTGTAATACATTTAAAATCCTTTCAAGGTAAGTGTTTTCTAAATGTTCCTAAATTTTCCTGGGTAACTTTAACTTTAGCAAAATGACCATTATCATTAGTTTTTCTCGATTGTAATATTTTTACATCTGTTAAATAAATAATAATTACATTTTAAATTATTAGTAAACTGTCTGGGTTAAAGGGACCTGTTGTCAGACTGGTAAATATGACTTTTTGGCAGAGTTCAAACTTTCTTTGCAAACAGACGCTTTCAGGGGCATATTTATAAAAGTACCCTCATTTTTGAACCACCGGTATTACCACCAGGAAGATAGTGATGGGGACTGCAAGCTTTTCTGTCAAGATGGGGAGTGTGGGGAGTTGTTTTTGTCTAAAGGTGGCCACTCTGTGTGTAGCAGGGAACAAAGGGTGCGTGGCCTGCAAGTGCTGCACGGGGGGGGGGGCATTTTCCCCCCTATGACAGATATAGCCTTCTCCCAGAAAACCACAATTAGGGAAAGGGGCCCCATCATAGTTTTTCTGGGAAGCTTAGTGATTACTAGTAACACCATTATCCTTCTTATCTTGATCCTAGAGTCTTCTGATATATCATTGCTGAAATACCACATCCAAATATGATTAGGGTCATGTCTCACTATATTTAGTTTAATAGAACTTTCAAAATGTACCCAGAATTGAACTATTAGCATACAGCACAATCATATTGCTCATTAAGTAACTCCATTTTTCAAGACCTGTAAGCCTGTGTTTGAATGCCTGTTAGTACTATGACATATTGTGGTTAGTTTGGCAATCTGTTTATCCCTGGGTTCCCTTCATCATATGATCTGATATCTCCCTGACAACTACACTATCAGGGAGATTCAATAAAAGTTCTTATCATTTAAAATGGTGCTAATTTTGCCCCAACCAATCAGATATCATTTAACATTTGAAAGTTAACATCTGATTGGTTGGGGCAAAATTAGCACCATTTTAAACGATAAGAACTTTTATTCAATAACCCTGTATATTTTTTCAATGTATTTTGCCTCAGTTAACTGAACTGAACTTGTTTAGTAATTGAAGTCATTTCATCACTCACCTATGTGGCTTATTCAATTATAAAACGTGTCCATTTTAATTAATATTATTCAATATTCAGTATAATGATCTGAATGACTAAAAACTTTCAGAAATGAGACAACATTGTGCCAACAGACAGAGCACATTCACAAACGTACAACAAGCTGTGTCTCACCACTCCCTTTGCTGTGGCTGTTGTTTGATTTGTTTAATCCATCTGTGGGTACTAGGGGCATTGTTCCTATGCCACAGGAGGTCTTTCCACCACAGCACAGGGTTACTGCCAAGCATCCTGTCTGTATGGGTATCATTAGATAATTCCTGGTTTAAAGGACAACTCCAACCTCATAAGAACATTTTTTAGAAATAATGGCCTCTTTAAAATATGGTGATATATCATAGTTTGTCCTATGAATTCGTTACTGTATTTCTGCTATGCTTCTGGATGCCTCGTGGATACTGAGCAATTTAGAAACCTGTACTGAGCCTGGGCATGCTCAGAAGAGGCAGACAGGGGATTAACATTTAGTCATTGGCTGTGATGTCAACTGTCAAATCCATAACTGACAGTTGCTAACTGGAAGAACCAGGAAGCAGAAACAATCTGTTTTTGAAACGCAGGAGTGTTTAAAAAAACGGAAAGACATTAAAACTCCATAGGATTTCATCATATCGTTCACACCTGCTTCCGTTCCGCTCCAGTGCGTTTTAAAAATGCACTGCAGCACACATTTTAAATGCATGAAAATGCTGTACAACGGATGCCTGGGAGTTCCTGTGATGTCAATTCAGAACGGCAGGCTATAAGAAACACACGAGAGAGGCGCCATTGCGGGCAAAAACGTATGTAAATGCAACGGACACAAACGGATAGTAACGCACACGCAAACGGGCAGCAACGGATACAAAAACGTTTTGAAACGTCACTTAACACAATGCATTTTTAAGTTGTGTTTTTGTCCGTTCCTAGTGTGAACGAGCCCTAAGTGTCTGTGGCATCTAGATTGTGATCTGTATTAAACAGTGTAAAGATTGACTGAGTAGTTTTTTGTGCTACTTAAATAATAGTAAAATCAGCCTGAATGGATGCTATGGGTGAGATGTTATAATGGCTACTATCTGGCCAAATTAGTGTAAAACCCACGCTACCCGGCGTATTATCAGGTTAGCGTGGGTTTAACAGTAATTCTGTGGTGGCAAACTTTTTGGAAATAGCCGTGCTTAGCCAATTTAGAAAAAGCTAAGTTAAGTTATTTGCGTGAATATAAAGTGCACGTATACCTGACTGGGATTGCGAGCTGCAGTAAGTCTTGCAAATGCCTTTACAGCATCGCGGAATCGTGGTCAGGTTCCTTACAACATTGTCCCGTATATTTCCTAGCGAACATTTTAGCAAAAATTTCACCTTGATATTTTCTGTATACAATCAAAACAATTAAAAATGTTTTAAAAAATTCTAATTCATGCATTGAAAAAAATAGAAATCATTGCTATTATACCAAAGGAAAAAATTAAATACACCCCAACATTCCCTAAATGATCAATTAGACAGAGTCACAAAGAACTAGGGCCTAGGGCTCAATACATGAGCCTGCTGTTGAATGGAGCTTAGATTATACAAACTGACTAAGCAATAGAGATGGACCAGAACACGGATCCTAACCCACTTCGGATTTCTGAGATCACACAGCTACAGTAGTGGATTTCCAGGGAAAATCCGCTTTTCAGATTTTTCCAAACCTCGTTCAGAAATGTAAAAAACTCCACCAGTCTGCGAACAGAACGGATTTTGCAAGTTCAGTCATCTCTACTAAGCATTTTTACTGCCCTATATTACCAACAAAATATAACTGTTAGGTTCGGATTTTGCAATACATGGGCACAAGTGCATAATTAATCACTAGTAGGGCTTTTGGCAATGATTTCTTTTCGATGCAATGAAATATCCCTTTAACATCTATGTTACTGAGACAGAACAGATGGGCTGCCAATAGAACTGTCTTAAAGGAGACTTAACGCTGTCTATTTATCTTACAATATGGCCTCTGAACAGCACTTTGTTTTAAAACAGTTACAGGCAAATATATATTATCTATCTATCTATCTATCTATCTGTCTGTCTGTCTGTCTGTCTATCTATATACACACAATCTATCTATCTATCTATCTGTCTGTCTGTCTGTCTGTCTGTCTATCTATATACACACACACACACAAAGTATATACAGTAGATTATTCCACAAACATAACATTTTTATTATCAATATAAAAATATGCTTGAAACCAAAACCTAAGAAATAGCCCTGTTAAAAGTAAGATTTAGTTATACAATTGTCATTCCACATATTTGCTGGATTAGCACATCAAGAGGCACTTGTCAAAGGCTCAGGCGCTACAAGGCATAAAAAGCGTTTAGGAAAAATATTGCTCTAAACAGAAATGTGACACCTTTCCTCCTGTTTCCTATCATATTTATTAACATTTCAATAAAGACCAGATAGGGACAGATGGACCGTAACCTAAAAAAAGTAGAAGCGACTGTATTTTTAAAGCAGATTTCAGAAATGCTTTAGTGTGGCTGAAAAGTAATTCATTTCAGCTGCAGGGTCCAAGATATTTACAGCATGTTAGCTTTTTATGAGAGCACTACGTTATTTTTTGTTTAATTCATTTGACACAAATGAATAGCCAGCTTTGTAATTTGCAACTCGAACGAGCCAGTGCAAGTTTGTCTGTATATGTCAGTTGAGTATAGCTTTAATGAAGGACAAAAAAAAAAAAAGACCAAGTACCATAGGAATAAGTGTTTTGCTGTGGTTTATTTTCTTTGCTTTGCTAGGATGTTTTAACTTGTTTAAATACAAAAATCCACTTCCAAACAAGATTGGCACAGCCTTAAAAACTGCAATGTTGCCTTGGCACTGCCCGTACCTATTCCTGGCAATGTGGAACATAGAACCTTTTGTCCTTTTTCACTGTTGGTTTCTGTGGAGGAGCCAACCATTGTGGCTACTCATGAGGCAAGCTTGGCAGATAAACTACCCAGATGCCAGGCTCTGGATTGTACTTCTGTTCGCTCTATGGCTGGTCTCATAGCTGGCATCTTCCCTGGCTTTGCAGCAGACTGCCTATCTGTCTGCAAAACACAGTTCAGGTTTAGACTTCTAGTTGCTTTCAGTCTCCTGTAACCTTTGTTTCCAATACATCTCTTTACTTTTCTATACTTACAATTAGAATGATGCCATTGCTGACTGTAATAAACAATGATTTTCCATGCATTAATTCCTCACTGATGCACATTCTGCTAGAATGATAAATGTAAATGTCTTCAAATGATCCTAGCTTTAACCTCTTACTGATGTAAGCATGCAATTCTTTCAACCTCATGTGATCTGTCCCACACATTAAGCACATTCATGTGGGTTGAAACTGCTAACACAATAACCTGAAGGCAAAATAATAATAATGCCATATATATGCATTTGTATAATCTATATACATGCTTTCAATCTGACAGCTTGTGGTTAATTTTAAACCTGCAAGTATACGCACCCAAATATATCTTAGATTAATATTAATCAGTTAAAATGTATGTTCCAAATTAACATCCTAATATACAGTGATAGATCAGAAAAAGAAGTCACCGAATTGTCTTTTTATTAAAGGGCCTTTTTAGTTCTTTATTTGGGATATTGTAATGTGAATTATGAGAACTGATAACACCTACAACACTGCACAATCCATTTTATAATGGAGACGTACAGAACAAGTGCAGTACAGAGGTTACATGGAGTACAGTGTCACAAAAGCATCATAATCAACAACCAAGTGTTCATTTGTAATTTGCATAGTGGGCACTGCACATTGACATAATATAGGCTGATTTGTCTTGCACAATGTGTTAACATCTTAATAGCTTAGGCATTTTTGTATAGTTTCTTAAAGGGAATGTTCACCCTTGAAGGGCATGAGAAGATTCCTATGAAAAGTTTATTTTGGCTGGACATGTTCTTTAAAACAAAAAACTTGTCAGTTGACAGTTTTGCACTTTATTACCTACATTACTAACTAGATATTTAAGGATAATTATTGTCCCCATTCTGGCAGACTAAGATGGCCCCTCCCTCCATGCAGTTAATCAAGGCTGTGACTGCTGACATCACAGCCAATGATTGACTGCTGTTTCAATTAAAGCAGGTTTGTGGAGTCCAAACAGGTATATTATGAGGTGCACCCCCTATGGTCTGCACCACATCAGGTAGGTATACATATATACTTTCAAAGGGAGGCACACTCGAGCAATACTTCAATATTAAATTTATTCAAGTGCTGAAACCAAGTACACAACGTTTCAGGAGGTTATACCCCCTTCCTCAGGTGTTACACCTGAGGAAGGTGGTATAACCTCCCGAAACGTTGTGATTTCCTAACTTACTTATTCCTAACATTGTGATTTCAGCAATGCTTTAGTGTGGCTAAAAAGTAATTCATTTCAGCTGCAGGGTCCAAGATATTTACAGCATGTTAGCTATTTATGAGAGCACTACGTTATTTTTTGTTTAATTAATTTGACACAAATGAATAGCCAGCTTTGTAATTTGCAACTCGAACGAGCCAGTGCAAGTTTGTCTGTATATGTCAGTTGAGTATAGCTTTAATAAAGGACAAAAAAAACAAACATATATACATATATACTTTCAAAGGGAGGCACACTCGAGCAATACTTCAGTATTAAATTTATTCAAGTGCTGAAACCAAGTACACAACATTTCGGGGAGGTTATACCCCCTTCTTCAGGTGTTACACCTGAGGAAGGTTGTATAACCTCCCGAAACCTTGTGAAACCTTATTGTAATAAATGTAAAGCTTGACGGCTTACTTTACGCAGGGGTACAAACAACCTGTATATCTCTGTTATGCTCATTTTACTACAGGGTAAATGTGCACATAAGATTATGTGCAATGAGAGCCATTACAATTGTGTAATGTATTTGGGTACTTATTGATACTTATATATTTTCCCTGAACCTAAGCTGTTAAAGTACAACTTTGTTGCCAAAACTCCTTCCATTCCTCCCTCCCTTATTAAAGTACCCTGAGTGAGGCCTAGAACTGTCAAAACTCCTTCCATTCCTACCTCCCTTATTAAAGTACCATGAGTGAGGCCTAGAACTGCCAAAACTCCTTCCATTCCTCCCTCCCTTATTAAAGTACCCTGAGTGGTCTTTAAACTAAGGGAGTGGAGCAAGGAAGGATTTGCCGTTTTAAAGCCTCACTCAGGCAGACTTTAATAAGAGGGGAGGAAATGGAAGGAGTTTGGGGCAATTCTGGGCCTCAACTTCAGGGTACTTTACTAAGGGAGGAGGAAATAGGAAGGAGTTGTTGACAGTTCTAGGCCGCACTCAGGTACCTTTAATAAGGGAGGGAGGATGGGAAGGAGTTTTGGCAGTTCTAGGCCCACTCATGGTAACTGTTAATAATGGAGGTATGGAAATGGAAGTCGTTTGACGTGTCTATGCCTCACTCAGGTACTTTAATAAGGAGGGAGGAAGGAAGGAGTTTTGGCAGTTCTAAAACTAGACTAAACCTACTAACAACTAATTAATACTAGGTCTCCCTAAAAAAAACTATCTAAGCTCAATTTACTAAAAACTCTAAATAAATAGACTAACTAAAGAAACTAAACTATCCCTAAACTAAAACTAAGGCAGGAAAATAAAAAAATAATAACTAAACTACCCTAAACTACTAACTAATTTCTAAAAAACTAAAAACTAAAAAGCTACTCACTACTAGAGCTAACTAACAACAACTAAGAAGGCTACTAGATCTAAAAAAGAATAAAATAAAAACGAACAAGTATCAACTAGAGAAGCTAACGCGGCTCTACTACTAACTATTCTAAGCTATACAAATCTAGCTACTAAAGAACTAACTAACTAGTTCTACTACTCTAAAAAGACTAAACAGAACTAAAAAACAAAAAACTAAACTACTACTAACTAGGAGCACTAAAAAAAGAAGCCTAAATATAAATCTACTAAATCTAAAACTAGACTACTAAAATCTACTAATAAAAGACTTCCTAATGTACTAAAACTAACTAAAGTACTATGACTACGACTAACTTACTAAAATACTAATCTACTAAAGCTAGATCAGCGCTAGGGAGATACTAATCTAGAAATTTCTAGCATCCTAACTATCTAAAAAGAGCTAGAAAACTAAACTACTAAATAAAGAATACTAATTCTAAACTAAACTATTCTAAAAAACTAGCTAACTAATCTAACACTAACTACTACTAAAAGCTAAGCTTAACTAAGAACACTCTCTAACTAAAAGAATACTAACTACGACTAAAACTAACTATCTAAATCTCAGAGCTAACCAGAAAAAGGGAAAATAATACTAGGACTAGCTAAATAAAGAATAACCTAGAAACTACCTGAGAAAACTACTAAAAAAAAGAAAAACTAGGGCAAAAGTCTAAGAGTCTACTACTAACGCTAAAAGCTAAACTAAGCTACCTAAACGAAGAAAAAAAAAGACCTAAAAGCGAATCTAACGACTAACTAACTAAGGCTGGTCTATCCTAAGACTAAAAACCGCATAGAACTACTAAAAGGAGGAGCGACGGGGCTACTAAGGACTGAGGGAGCGATCTAGGAGGAGGGGCCTAAAGGCCTAGGGGACTGAAGGAATAGGCTAACTAGGAGGAGGAGGGAAGAGGGAGGAATTCTGAAGAGACTTAAGCTACTGAAGTTTTCTTCTATGTTCTAGGCTAGCGAAGGCTAACTACTAGGGGATGACGCTAGGCTACTGGCGGCTTCACCCCCTTTCACATGCTCTTTTCCCTTCCCTCTCCAGGAGAGGTAAGCTACGGAGGCCGTTAAATTCTCTCTAGAAAGAGTAGAAAGGAGATTGGACAGTCTAGGCCTCACTAAGCAAAATCATGTACTCTTAATAAGGAGGTAGGAATGGAAGGAGTTTTGACAGTTCTAGGCCTCACTCAGGGTACTTTAATAAGGGAGGGAGGAATGGAAGGAGTTTTGGCAACAAAGTTGTACTTTAACAGCTTAGGTTCAGGGAAAATATATAAGTATCAATAAGTACCCAAATACATTACACATTGTAATGGCTCTCATTGCACATAATCTTATGTGCACATTTACCCTGTAGTAAAATGAGCATAACAGAGATATACAGGTTGTTTGTACCCCTGCGTAAAGTAAGCCGTCAAGCTTTACATTATTACAATAAGGTTTCAACAGGTTTCGGGAGGTTATACAACCTTCCTCAGGTGTAACACCTGAAGAAGGGGGTATAACCTCCCCGAAATGTTGTGTACTTGGTTTCAGCACTTGAATAAATTTAATACTGAAGTATTGCTCGAGTGTGCCTCCCTTTGAAAGTATATATGTATATATGTTTGGTTTTTTTGTCCTTTATTAAACTGATACTCAACTGACATATACAGACAAACTTGCACTGGCCGTTCGAGTTGCAAATTAAAAGCTGGCTATTCTTTGTGTCAAATGAATTAAACAAAAAAAACGTAGTGCTCTCATAAATAGCTAACATGCTGTAAATATCTGGACCCTGCAGCTGAAATGAATTACTTTTTAGCCACACTAAAGCATTGCTGAAATCAACATGTTAGGAATAAGTAAGTTAGGAAATCACAACGTTTCGGGAGGTTATACACCTTCCTCAGGTGTAACCACTGAAAGGGGTATAACCTCCGAACGTTTGTGACTTGGTTTCAGCACTTGATAAATTTATAATTGAAGTATTGCTCGGGTGTGCCTCCCTTTGAAAGTATATATGTATACCTACCTATGTGGTGCGACCATAGGGGGTGCACCTCATAATATACCTGTTTGGACTCCACAAACCTGCTTTAATTGAAACAGCAGTCAATCATTGGCTGTGATGTCAGCAGTCACAGCCTGATTAACTGCATGGAGGGAGGCCATCTAGTCTGCCAGAATGGGGACAATAATTATCCTTAAATATCTAGTTAGTAATGTAGGTAATAAAGTGCAAAACTGTCAACTGACAAGTTTTTTTGTTTTAAAGAACATGTCCAGCCAAAATAAACTTTTCATAGGAATCTTCTCATGCCCTTCAAGGTGAACATTCCCTTTAAGAAACTATACAAAAATGCCTAAGCTATTAAGATGTTAACACATTGTGCAAGACAATCAGCCTATATTATGTCAATGTGCAGTGCCCACTATGCAAATTACAAATGAACACTTGGTTGTTGATTATGATGCTTTTGTGACACTGTACTCCATGTAACCTCTGTACTGCTCTGTTCTGTACGTCTCCATTATAAAATGGATTGTGCAGTGTTGTAGGTGTTATCAGTTCTCATAATTCACATTACAATATCCCAAATAAGAACTAAAAAGCCCTTTAATAAAAAGACAATTCGGTGACTTCTTTTTCTGATCTATCACTGTATTTAGATGTTAATTTGGAACATACATTTTAACTGATTAATATTAATCTAAGATATATTGGGTGCGTATACTTGCAGGTTTAAAATTAACCACAAGCTGTCAGATTGAAAGCATGTAATAGATTATACAAATGCATATATAGGCATTATTATATTTTGCCTTCAGGTTATTGTGTAGCAGTTTCAACCCACATGAATGTGCTTATGTGTGGGACAGATCACAGAGGTTGAAAGAATTGCATGCTTACATCAGTAAGAGGTTAAAGCTAGGATCATTTGAAGACATTTACATTTATCATTCTAGCAGAATGTGCATCAGTGAGGAATTAAGCATGGAAAATCATTGTTTATTACAGTCAGCAATGGCATCATTCTAATGTAAGTATAGAAAAGTAAAGAGATGTATGGAAACAAAGGTTACAGGAGACTGAAAGCAACTAGAAGTCTAAACCTGAACTGTGTTTTGCAGACAGATAGGCAGTCTGCTGCAAAGCCAGGGAAGATGCCAGCTATGAGACCAGCCATAGAGCGAACAGAAGTACAATCCAGAGCCTGGCATCTGGGTAGTTTATCTGCCAAGCTTCCTCATGAGTAGCCACAATGGTTGGCTCCTCCACAGAAACCAACAGTGAAAAGGACAAAAGGTTCTATGTTCCACATTGCCAGGAATAGGTACGGGCAGTGCCAAGGCAACATTGCGTTTTTAAGGCTGTGCCAATCTTGTTTGGAAGTGGATTTTTGTATTTAAACAAGTTAAAACATCCTAGCAAGCAAAAAAAATAAACCACAGCAAAACACTTATTCCTATGGTACTTGGTCTTTTTTTTTTTTTGTCCTTCATTAAAGCTATACTCAACTGACATTACAGACAAACTTGCACTGGCTCGTTCGTTGCAAATTACAAAGCTGGCTATTCATTTGTGTCAAATGAATTAACAAAAAAATAACGTAGTGCTCTCATAAAAGCTAACATGCGTAAATATCTTGGACCCTGCAGCTGAAATGAATTACTTTTCAGCCACACTAAAGCATTTGAAATCTGCTTTAAAAATACAGTCGCTTCTACTTTTTTTAGGTTACGGTCCATCTGTCCCTATCTGGTCTTTATTGAAATGTTAAAATATATAGAAACAGGAGGGAAAGGTGTCACATTTCTGTTTAGAGCAATATTTTTCCTAAACGCTTTTTATGCCTTGTAGCGCCTGAGCCTTTGACAAGTGCCTCTTGATGTGCTAATCCAGCAAATATGTGGAATGACAATTGTATAACTAAATCTTACTTTTAACAGGGCTATTTCTTAGGTTTTGGTTTCAAGCATATTTTTATATTGATAATAAAATGTTATGTTTGTGGAATAATCTACTGTATATACTTTGTGTGTGTGTGTGTATATAGATAGACAGACAGACAGACAGACAGACAGATAGATAGATAGATAGATTGATTGTGTATATAGATAGACAGACAGACAGACAGACAGATAGATAGATAGATAATAATATATATTTGCCTGTAACTGTTTTAAACAAAGTGCTGTTCAGAGGCCATATTGTAAGATAAATAGACAGCGTTAAGTCTCCTTTAAGACAGTTCTATTGGCAGCCCATCTGTTCTGTCTCGTAACATAGATGTTAAAGGGATATTTCATTGCATCAAAAAAAATCATTGCCAAAAGCCCTACGTGATTAATTATGCACTTGTGCCCATGTATTGCAAATCCGAACCTAACAGTTTATATTTGTTGGTAATATAGGGCAGTAAAAATGCTTAGTAGAGATGACTGAACTTGCAAAATCCGTTCTGTTCGCAGACTGGTGGAGTTTTTTACATTTCTGAACGAGGTTTGGAAAAATCTGAAAAGCGGATTTTCCCTGGAAATCCACTACTGTAGCTGTGTGATCTCAGAAATCCGAAGTGGGTTAGGAATCCGTGTTCTGGTCCATCTCTATTGCTTAGTCAGTTTGTATAATCTAAGCTCCATTCAACAGCAGGCTCATGTATTGAGCCCTAGGCCCTAGTTCTTTGTGACTCTGTCTAATTGATCATTTAGGGAATGTTGGGGTGTATTTATTTTTTCCTTTGGTATAATAGCAATGATTTCTATTTTTTTCAATGCATGAATTAGAATTTTTTAAAACATTTTAATTGTTTTTGATTGTATACAGAAAATATCAAGGTGAAATTTTTGCTAAAATGTTCGCTAGGAAATATACGGGACAATGTTGTAAGGAACCTGACCACGATTCCGCGATGCTGTAAAGGCATTTGCAAGACTTACTGCAGCTCGCAATCCCAGTCAGGTATACGTGCACTTATATTCACGCAAATACTTAACTTAGCTTTTTCTAAATTGGCTAGCACAGGCTATTTCCAAAAAGTTGCCACCACAGAATTACTGTTAAACCCACGCTAACCTGATATACGCCGGGTAGCGTGGTTTTTACACTAATTTGGCCAGATAGTAGCCATTATAACATCTCACCCATAGCATCCATTCAGGCTGATTTTACTATTATTAGTACACAAAAAACTACTCAGTCAATCTTTACACTGTTTAATACAGATCACAATCTAGATGCCACAGACACTAGGGCTCGTTCACACTAGGAACGACAAAAACACAACTTAAAATGCATTGTGTTAAGTGACGTTTCAAAACGTTTTTGTATCCGTTGCTGCCCGTTTGCGTGTGCGTTACTATCCGTTTGTGTCCGTTGCATTTACATACGTTTTTGCCCGCAATGGCGCCTCTCTCGTGTGTTTTCTTATAGCCTGCCGTTCTAATTGACATCACAGGAACTCCCAGGCATCCGTTGTACAGCATTTTCATGCATTTAAAATGTGTGCTGCAGTGCATTTTTAAAACGCACTGGAGCGGAACGGAAGCAGGTGTGAACGATATGATGAAATCCTATGGAGTTTTAATGTCTTTCCGTTTTTTTAAACACTCCTGCGTTTCAAAAACAGATTGTTTCTGCTTCCTGGTTCTTCCAGTTAGCAACTGTCAGTTATGGATTTGACAGTTGACATCACAGCCAATGACTAAATGTTAATCCCCTGTCTGCCTCTCTGAGCATGCCCAGGCTCTACAGGTTTCTAAATGCTCAGTATCCACGAGGCATCCAGAAGCATAGCAGAAATACAGTACGAATTCATAGGACAAACTATGATATATCACCATATTTTAAGAGGCCATTATTTCTAAAAAATGTTCTTATGAGGTTGGAGTTGTCCTTAAAACCAGGAATTATCTAATGATACCCATACAGACAGGATGCTTGGCATTAACCCGTGCTGTGGTGGAAAGACCTCCTGTGGCATAGGAACAATGCCCCTAGTACCCACAGATGGATTAAACAATCAAACAACACCACAGCAAAGGGAGTGGTGAGACACAGCTTGTTGTACGTTTGTGAATGTGCTCTGTCTGTTGGCACAATGTTGTCTCATTCTGAAAGTTTTTAGTCATTCAGATCATATACTGAATATTGAATAATATAATTAAAATGGACACGTTTTATAATTGAATAAGCCACATAGGTGAGTGATGAAATGACTTCAATTACTAAACAAGTTCAGTTCAGTTAACTGAGGCAAAATACATTGAAAAATATACAGGTTATTGAATAAAAGTTCTTATCGTTTAAAAGGGTGCTAATTTTGCCCCAACCAAGTTAATTCCACCCTGCGCGACAGCCATATTTAAAGGATAAGTAAAAAAAACAACAATACCCTCACATTGGCATTATTGAGTTTTAAATCTCGCAGCACAAACACACACATTCCCTTCCAAAATGTGGTCTTTCAAGCCAAATTTATAGTTTATACTTAAAATCTCCCTTTCTAGCTATTTTTAAAAGTCTAAAAGTTTTTGTGTTATGTATACCTAGTTATTCTAAATATTGTTATACATACTCCGAGGGAAAGAAGCCAATGTGGTGGGGGTATGTCAGTGGGGCCAAGCCGTGTGACTCCTCAACAATGGTGGCAAACTGCAGTGAGCCTACTCTAACTCAGTGGTTCTGCTGCTGTGAAGCATTACCCTTTTGCCTGCTTTTCCCTATATGTTTCAAATATGTTGCAAATTACAAAGATTAAAGGGGAAGTTCAGTGCAAATACATACCGTATATACTCGAGTATAAGCCGACCCGAGTATAAGCCGAGGTACCCATTTTTGCCTCCAAAAATAGAAAAACATGATTGACTCGAGTATAAGCCGAGGGTATACAGTAACCCTAATACCTTTCCCATGTAGATGTTTGGAAACTACAACTCCCAGAATGCTGGTTGCTGGGAGTTGTAGTTTCCAACCCCTATAGTAGAAAGGTATTGGGGGTTACTGCATGGCATACTGTCCACCCAGCCCTCCCCCCAGTCCCCCCCCAGCTCACTTACCGTACCTGGTATTCAGTCTTCATCTCTCTGCCTAATCCACATCAATCCCCAATTCAATCATTTTAATTGGTTACATGGGGAGCGGAGGTTAAATTACCAGGTGGCTGATTGGCTCCAACTAATTCCATAAATGTCGCATACACTTTAGCCCCTTAAAACTTAAAACTTCTTTACAAATTTCTTCAATCTCCGATTCCGAGACCTGTTGGTTCCAACTCCAGAAGCAGCCGCGAGTCAGGCCGGCAGTTCCCAGTACTGCTTCGCGGCTGCGCATGACGTCATCCCGCCAGCGTGCGCAATGACATCACACGCAACCGTGAAGAACTACTGGGAACGCCGGCCTGATGCGGCTGGCTTCTGGATTGAAGGTAAGTGTCTATTGCCTCGAGTATAAGCCGAGGCAAGGTTTTTAGGTTGATTTTTAAACCCAAAAACCTCGGCTTATACTCGAGTATATAGGTTATACTTTAAAGAAAATAAATAAATTCAACTGATTTTTTAAAATGGATGAGAATATTTGAATATTAGATATGCATATATAAACCAAGAATTTTAAAAATAATTATATTTTCCTCTGAACTTTCCCTATAAATTTTTTTAAACCACTTTTTTGAGGTATGCAATTGTTACCACTTGATGCTGGGCATTATTCCTCTTGTATAATAACGAACACCCCTTTTTAAGAGATTCAGAGTCAGATTGTAGAAATATTGAATTTTCACGAAACTTGGAAAAGTTCAGAAAGTTCAAAAAATCTCAAATTATAAGGATAATTATCGAAGTCGAATGCGGAAGTTCTGAATGTTTGACGTGTTCTCCAGACAATTTCCCAGGTCCCAGAGCCATGTACAGTAGTAAGTTCCATTGTATTTTAAATATATTTTATCCGAACTTACGAACTTTTTGTCCCCATTACTATAACGCTTTCAGTGCCACAAGAAACTATTTATATACATTCGTGCATGAAAGCACCAAAGTGCCACAGAACGTATATGTATATAATTCTGTGGCTTCTCCTTAAAAAAATTATGCTTGGGCTAGGGGCGATCAGGAGCCAGCATTCAAGTGCCCCCTAGCCCCTTTCGATCCCCCATCGGTTTTGTCCAAATCCAATGGGGGATAGGTAGATATCCTACCTGAAAGCTGTGACTGTACAGGAGCAGCTAGTCCCAAGGAAGTTCGTGTCTATGCGGTAAGGGAGAACCCTCCTTCACAGGGGTCTTCCCTTAGTCTTCTCCTGTATGCCCCTGGTGGTCTAGTTGGGGTACTGCACTGCGATTTCCATTCAGATCGCAGTGCAATATATGCTATAGTAAGCTGTCAGTGCATGACAGCTTATATAGTATTTGTCAATGGAGCTCATAGTTCCATTCACAAATTGGATAAAGTCTTTGCTACTTAGATGCTTCCACATCCAAATGTATAACCATGCTTACGGTATATTGTTTGATTCAGGTCATTTGGGAGATTGATATTTGGTCACTTTTTTTAACACTAGGGGTTTTGGCATGATTGAATGCTGTTTTATATTCATGAATGTTGTTTTTGTATCTTTTTCTGAAAATCTTTTAAAAAGGAATGCGCCCACACTATTGATGGTATGAATGTACGAACTACAGTGTTACACAGCTAATGGTGTGTCGGTTCCAGGATATATAGTTGGGGGGGGGTTGTGGGGGAAAAATGCAGTCTGTTCAAATACAGAGGTGGCTAAAAATGTTTGCTGTTACTGCCATTTGACATTTGTCCTGCTCTGGGTTAGTTGGCCATGTCTCTGGGTACACCCATGAATGTGGCACATCGTTTTATGTAGGAGGGGTAGGCATTCATATTTGAAATGCTTCTGAACTTTCTCTAGAGTTTTTATCTGAAATTCGTATTTGATTTTGTCTCTGAAGAGCTGCGCCCAGGTATCAGCATTTTGATCAAAACTTACCTCACTTATAAAATCCTGCACATATGTAGTTTCTAAAAATATTCATTTAGTTAATTTGGTAAATATTTATGTTAACGTCAGAAGTGGTTATACATTTCAATGTGGTGTAATATTCTGCAGTTTTAGTTTGGGGGGGTCTCCTGTACAGGAAAATTGGGGGGTAACTACATATACGGAATCGTATCAGAGCCTTTAGAAACAGTAAGAATTTTGTGCATAACCTAAGATAACTATAAATAAAATTAGCAAATTTAAAATGTTTATTTTACCCATAATTCCAGAAAAAACACCAGAAAAATTACAAAATTCTGTTACCATGTTAAAGTACACTTTATGCTGCAAAATTTTTATTCCTGATTTACTGGGGGGGGGGGTTACTGTACTCTAAAGTTAGTCTAAACTGATTGAGGGTAAAATCCTGAAAAACTGCTGGCACTGAACAGGAAAAAAAAAGAAATGCTGGCACGAAAAGGTTACTGGGTTCGTTTTTGAACCTGAAGGTCGAAAAGCCAATATCGAACCTAATTTTAGGAAGTTCAGCCATCTCTAATAAGTGAAACAAAATGTACATTATGCAAGATGTGCATGGGAAAAGCACTATTCTGGGAGAGTTGGTTGGATAAATGTCACTAAAACATCTGCATTGAACCATAGTGTCAGAAGGACAATTTATTAGTTTATAGTTTACTCAGTATGTGGAAGTTTAATAAAAATTACCACTGAGGTGATGTTATCAGATGCAAAAGTAAGTTTTCCTTCTAATAGATACAGTCAAAATGTCAGGTCATGTAACACCTCGTACTACTAAATATTTAACTTTAGAAAGGCTACTAGTTGCCTAAAAATTGATGATGTTTTCTGATTGGTGCTCTCATTTTTCCCAAGCTCCTCTGCTTCTGGTGTCACCTCCCGTGAGGCAATTCTTTATTGTGAAAAGACCCATAGATTCGAACCATGAGTTACATAAAAAAGAGAAAATATTACATTGAATGTTTTACGTTTCAGTGTTAGCATTCAAAATGAAAAATATCACAGTTGGGGACTTCATATATGGGGAATGAACAAGTTTATAATATATATATATATATATATTAATGGGGACTTTTTGTTTTTAAACTTCATTTTAAGCTGTAGAGTTTAAATCCAATGAAGGCTTTCAGAATAATATTTTTTTCAAGAAAATAAGCAGTTTGCCAGAAAACGTTAAAATCCAGGTTTGTTGGTACAAAACACGTAGGAAAAACACACGCATAGCTTGTTGTTCCTTTTAATATGTAAATTTTCTCAAAAAGCTGTTCGCAATTTGCATAAACGCTCCTTATGTTTTATCTTTTGGAATGTCTCCTGTGAGAGCAAACAACATACCGGAGCAAAACGCATTTATATGCAAACACTCTTGAGTTATAGCACCTATTACTTTATTAGTAAGTAAAAACAGAAAGGACACAAGGAACTGCTCAACATGGAGCAGTTAGAATTGACATAAATAACAGCAACATTTAAGAGGCAAAGACCTCTATCATATTAATATCATTCTAATTAAAAAAAATGTTGGTTCGTCTGGCCTTCAGAATTGAAAATGTGCAGCTTTATTTTCATACAATATTTATGCTCAAAAAAGAGGGGGGGGGGAAAGTGATTAAAATGACTGTTGCAGGTATATGGGCACTGATGGTCCCTTGCTGCTCTTTAGAGGATGTTTCAGGAAAATATAGGGCATCTTGCGTTTTATTTTATTGTTTGCAGTCCTGGCAAAATTCCGGTGTCCAGCTGCCCAGTGTAAATGAGTAGCAAGAACCAAGAAAGCACGGGAACTAATAAAACTAGGTCAGGGTGACAGTTAGGGTGTTATTGATGGAAACATTTTTAGTTGCAGATTAATTGTTTTTAGTTCCTCTTCCTTGAACTGCATTGTACAGGGCACACCAGGAAAAGGTCAGGTATGGACTGATATCTATAGTGTCCAAAATCAATATTTAAAAATGAGTAAAACTTAACATCTTCTCATAATCCCATCTTAAATATACCTGGGTTTTTCTTTTTTACATCCATTGAATAAATTATTAGTAATCCTTTCTAAACATACATTATTCAAGCAAGGACCTGTCACCAAACTCTGAATTTCAATAGATATGCTCCTTCTGACCTGAGATACCAAAAACATCATTGACATTACACACTATGCAAACTCTTGCCTGCTCATGATTCTCTCTGTGAATCACTGGCTGATATACACAGATAAACAAGGATGTGGGTTGTAACAAGTAAGTTTGAGGTGCTCTCTCCTATCTCCGTGCCACGAAATGGGGAGTTATAAACAAAAATACTGAAAGGGAGGCACACTCCAAAGTGCTTTACAGCATACTTATATTCAGTACTGAATATTTTGGAATTTATTCAGCACTGAATGAATAAGTTACGCTGTAAAGCCCTTTTGGAGTGTGCCTCCTTTCAGTATTTTTGGATATACACAGATATACTAAATGAATGTCTTTGTTAGATTGTACCTGTTTCATACAATGACAAAAGGTGTCAAATCCATATGAAACCCATTTATATAGCAGTGCAAGAGAGAGAAAAAAAGAACAACCCCAAAAAATATTAAGAGTAAAAGCAAGAGAGGAACATAAACAGGCAGAGTTGCATGCATTTCAGTAATATAAGGACCAGACAAGGCACTTGCATACCATTAACCAGAGGCAGAGGATGGGAAGAGTAGAGGTCATTTAAAGTACCCATTAGGCTACAATGTGGGCAGTAAGCATGCTTGGAATGTGCAAGGGTTTTTTTTCTTTTTGGGGGCTATAAAGAGGTATTAACATGGTTGAGGGGGGAATTAGAAAGAAGCTTGACTTAATACAATAACGTAGGTACACTGTGAGTAGCAGAACTGATTAACATTTGAATTATAGAACCAGCAAACCAAGGAAAGTATAGTAGTATTTGAGGTTAAATAAAGACATACGTCCATCCAGTCCAACCTATTCAGCAATACTCACATCTTCTGACTAACAGTTGATCCAGAAGACGGCAAATCATCCAGATTAAGGTGAAAAATTCCATCCTTAAAAATCCCCGAATAAACTCCCACTTTATGTGTCAATACCAGGAACATGCAAAATTCTTTATTTTTAAAAACTTGTCCAGATTCTTTTTGAAAAACAATCCAATGAACCTGCCATCACCAAGACCAATGAAAGACCGTTCCTTAATTTTACCAAGGCTACAAATTCCTTGTTTTGATAAGAGCACTACAGCAGTGTAGTCAGACTGGAGTGTTGGGGCGGCCAGGACAAGTTTGGGCCCCACTCAACATTTCATATCTCAATAATCACACATTTACATATCTATCGTACACCTAATGGACTCCTATTGGTTTAATACAATTCATTTCCTACTGTCCCGACACTGCACTACAGAAATGTGAAGTGATACTGTAGACCCCATAGCAAAATTTTGCATGGGGCGCTTTCCCTAACCCACAAGAATAAAAAAAACTTAAGTACACCTCCTTTCATGTTTTCTAGACCTCCCTCTCACATAGGAGTGTTGTCGAGGTAACCTATACAAAGGGTCCACGTTGCAGTGTACACTTAGCTCGGTCTCACCCAGCTAAGGTGGATTATGGGAGCTACCCCTAGTACCCAAGGTTAGTTTCAAACAGCAGCTAAAGCAAAAGGAGGGAGACCCAGCTTGTTATATGTTTGTGAATGTGCTCTGTCTATTGGGACATTGTTGTCTGGAGACTTAGTTCCCCTTTTAATTTTTTGCCTGTTTCCAGCAGCTGTTTCCTGTCAATCAAAAAGGCTGGCAAAAGTGCCTCCTTTGCAACTTAGTTTAATTTATGTTAAGTTTCACTCAATGTATTGCATTGTGTGCACTGTGCTATTTCTAAAAATCAGAGCAAACTGGATATTACATCAAGGACGGTGGAGTTTGCACCAATTTGGTTAGAGCTTTAAAACTTTCCAGGAAGAACATCAAAGTTTATTTAAGTGGTAAGGAGATGTAAATCCAATGTATATAAAAAAGGATATTCCAGGAAGATGACATAGTAAGGTATACCCAAATACTTTATTTTATGCTTAATTGTTGTAAATAAAGATAAATATTTCTGATATATACCAGTGTTTGGAGTTTATAGGACGTCTAAGCAAATCTTTCAGTGTATTTCTATTAACAATACAGAATTTAAGCAGCAAATTAGACTCCACAATTGTAAAATCATTTAAATTAGTGCGTGAAAAAATTGCAAATCCTGACATATATCTTAGTAGCTTATTACCATGCGACTGTGCTGTAGTAGCTCGATCTTGTTACTGATGTGCCACATATGAATGAAGTGATTAATTACTACAAAGGCTAACCGGTGCATAGTGAGAGTACCGTAGTTCACCCTGAAAGTGGGTCTTAAACACATTTATGCCCTTTAAGTGCATTTCATTAAGGCCAATTAAGGACTTTCGTGTCTTATTAGAAAATGAAGGAGATTTATGAGGAAGGTTGAAACGCTTGGGTTTCAGCTGCACAGAAAGGAGAGGATTTAGAAGAGGAAAAACTTCTGTTCCTTATATAAGGCAGAAATACATACACAAAATATCCATTCTCCCCTTTTAATCCTGTTCCTAATGCTTGTGCTGCTAGCAATTTAAGACGTCTTTGTCAGTTACTTAATCAGAGTCATTACCCTCGCACTTGCTATGTGCGGAATCAATCACATTTGGGCAATGATGATGATCTGTATAATAAAGCCCAGATTGAGAGGGCAGTAATGGAATAAAGACCTTTATAATCATATGTAATGATATGTGGCTCCCAGGGTAAAACAGATGCTTCTTAAGAACTTTTCATCACTACACCTTCAAGAATAAGTGTCTTTGCATTCAAAGAGTGCACTTTCTGCCTGCATTTAGCACTTATTTTCCATAACCTGCTACGTGTTCCCCAATGCACTACAAGATCCTTGCATTCAATGCACAGGGCTGAGCACTGTGGGTGAATGCCTGGTACAGGGAACTTGATAAGAGGAATTCAAGGCGTATAACTTTTAATTATTAGTAAAAATAAGCAATCAAAACTGCTTTAAATACATTAGTTTTACATATTTGATTTCCAAAGCTAATACTGATGTTGAATGAAACCAGCTGCATAGAACTATAACAGCAGTTGATATGTGCATGTAGCAAAATGATTATTATTGAAATAAAATAAGATGCTTCTACCCCCTAGATTTTTATGCGAAAGCAAGCTCATCATCATTATAATGATTTCTAAAAATGTTTTTTTTTTTTTAAAGACTTTTAATAGTGGTAGGAAATCCCTGAATACACTGAGGTTTTGATTATTAGGAATTAAAAGACAACTCCACCCAAAATGAAAAAGACTTGAGGCAGGATTCATTATTCCTACTCCCAAATTAATTTTGTTAAGGAGCACCAGTACATACAGTTTTCATTTGCCAGGTTAGTCCTGGACTTACGCTATTTAAGATAATGCTGAAGCCACAGAGGAAGCCTAGATAGAAGAAGCAGTATTCATGTGGCATGCTCACAGATATGAGATTGGGAGGTAGGACTTATCAATTCTACCTCCTTGACCCGGGTACTTTTTATTTCAACTGTTTAAAGAAAAAATTTATACACACTATAGTTCTCCTTTAAATTAAAGGGGACTGGTAAACCATTACTAGATTTTCCAGGGCACATTGGATCACTATTTATTTGGTCTGGGCCTTCATCTAAATATTAGCCATCTGCAGCAATGAATCTAAAGTGTCTAGGCTTTTGAATACTTTCTAATAGTAACCTGGCAATCTGGTGTCACTCAGCAATGGAACATTTGTTTGTGTGTGTATAAGCCAGAGCTATTTCAGATACAGACAGACCTTGCTAACAGTTGGCCATATTTATGAATCCTGCATGGTCTGGCAAAAGTAAGAAGAACATGATCAGTAAATCACATGCAGTGTTTAACCAACCAGTCAAAAGGTACATGGCCAGAACCACAGTCGCAGTCAATGCTACACCTTGCACCAAAATATGTAACAGCTGGATCGAACTGTCAGTCTTAGCCAGTTAATGCCTGAGCAGTTTTATAAAGGTTCCATATTTTATTTCTTACTGGTGACTGCAATATAAAACACAAGCATCCTGACTGTTTACTGATGTTGGAACCCTAATATGCCAGATTGTGTACACTATTAGGATAAAAGGCTATATCCATAAACACAGGATTGTGCAGTGATTGTTTCTCCCTTACCACCTCAATCCCTACAGTAGGGACAAGCAGCTCTTATGGAGTGAATAGAAAGCATGGAGAACACCTTGTACAGATTAATGTGGTGTACAGAGATACATATTTCCTGGTGGAAATCACTGAGACTATATAACATTTATTATTCTAGTTTCTCACAGACCAGCACAATAAAAAATTCAGAAAATCCCTCCCAAAAGAAACATATAAATCTAAACAAATTAGTAAACACAAACTACGGAGCAAACTAATATATTTATAAAAGACCTTCTATCAGGGGAGGAAACGTTGTATTGCAGAATTGATTGACAACATGTGATTTATTTTTAATAGGGAAAGATATCTTGGTAACGTAAAGATGAACTTTACAGTTATAGGGGGTTATGTAGTCACAGAGGGAATTAACCAGTTAGATGTCAACTATTATTGTTCTATTGCAGTTGACATAATAAAAAGCAACCCTTAAAACTGTTGCTATATATGTTATACCACCATAAAAATTTTATATAATGTAGGACACCCCTGCCCAACCCCAACCGCCATGTCAGAATGTTAAAAAAAGATTTAGAATGTTACTTACAGCCCCTCGATCATCGGTGCACTGATCCAGCTCCCTGCTTGATGGAAATGCAAGCAGGGGCCAGACCAGCAGCCACATCTGTGATTGGCTGAGAGGCAGCCAATTACAGACGCAGCTGTCGTCAATGGAGAGCGCCATGGGAACTAAGGGCTGTAAGTAGCTTCTAAATCTTTTTTCAACAAAATTACATGGCGGTTGGGGGCAGGCAGGGATGCCCTACCATACAGAAAAACATTTGTACACTAGGTGGATTGATGTATATGGATGGATCCAGATGGTGGGAGGGGGGGCTCCCCTGCGCTTGCCAGGGTCCACCAGGAAACCTGAGAGCAGGAGCCTACCGGGATGAGTTTAAGGGCCCCCCACTAATAGTTCATATCTCTATTATCGCCAATTTACAATATATCTTGCTCCTACTGACTTTTTATTGTATTAAAATGCATTTCCTGGACTTTGGACAAGCACCCACAGAGAACCAAAATGAGTAGAGATTTAGGGAGTTTTATAAACTATACAAAGTGGGTTAGATTTTAGTTGGGGGTGGACATGCGCCAGCATATCTTCACTGACTTTTAAAAATTGAACTGGGCAGGAAGGTAGGATTGATTACTTGCCAGTATCACTTGCTAGAGCTTCAGACTTTCCTTTATTCTTGTATTTCACAGCACTGTGGCTCAGTGGCTAGCACTGATGATTTGCAGTGGTGACATTCGAATCCGACATTGGACACATTGCAAATGAGTTTGTATGTTCTCTTCGTGCTTGCGTGGGTTTCCTCTAGGCACTCCGGTATCCCCCACAATTATAAAAACATACTGATAGGTTGTATCTGATAAATAAATGTGCTTAAATTGTAAGCTCTTCAGGGCAGGGCCTGGTGTGTATGTATCTGTGTAATTGTAAAGTGCTATGGAAGAAGTTGGCGCAATAAAAAAAAATAATAATAATAAAGAAGAGCTGAAGCACTGAGGAAGCCTGGCAGAAGCATTAAAAAAAAAACTTTTATGCACTATAAGTTAAATGGCAAATTGTACACTCTGGTTTTCATCATTAAATACATGTCGTCGGTATTGCCTGGTATTATTTTATACAAGGTGCTGGTCATGTGTGAATATTAACAATGACCAACAGAAGCCAATGACCTATTATATCCATTAGGCATTACTACTTGATGTAGGTTATTATTATGCTTTCTGTTTATTAAATACACCCTTTCTTTTCCACAGCAGCAGACTTTTGTTTAATAAATACAATTGGAGATTGTGGCATAAATGTTGAAACAGCACAGTACATAAGAGCCAATGGTAAATAATTATTCAAAATAGCATATATTACATAAGTAAAACCTAGGTTTGATTCACTCTCTAGTTGTGGGAAAATGGAGGTATGGGGCCCCTTAAGTGCTTTAGGTTGCTCTGGGTCAAAGGCTGTCTCAATGATTTAACTTGAATTTTGTGCCAAATGACTAATTATAGTACAAATGGCACTAAAAACATAACCTTTATTTGACTTTATTTAAATAGTGCTAAAAACTGTAAATTCTACTTCACTAATATTTAATCAATGCAAATGAAAGCAAGTAGGACATGATCTGTTTGAACATGAATAAAAATATAAACCCCTACTACAGTGGATTTCAGTTGGAGCAAGCTGTTAATAATAGCCCTATAACCAACCCCTACGGTGGATACCTATGGGATCCAGCTGTAGGTAACATCCTTATAATCGGTGAGTTACTGCGTAGTAAAGTGCCGATTATAATATCTCCCTAACACTAACCTCCATGACTGCGCAGGAGGGGAAAGTGCTGAACCAGAAACAGAAGCCGCAATGGAAAAACCAGAACCGGAAGACGCAAAGGGGTAGGTTATAATAGATAATACAATAGTTGTAGGGGCCTAGGCACACCAGATTTATTAGAAGTTCAGTAGGTGCAGCTCTCCAAAGTCCTCTACCTTGGGACTATTCATTTTACAAACATCCAAAAGGTAGTAGAGAGAAGCACACTACTTATATAAGCTCAATGCTTATTTGCGAATCACGCACATTTCAGGAAACACTATGTCCCCTCATATTATAAAAGATAATACACTCCAAGCTGTAAATGAAAGGGATATGAGAAGTTAACTCGGAACTCTGGGCTTTATTTAGAACGCGCCGTTAACGCTAAATATGGTAATGTATGACGCAGCGCATAAATGTATGGCCGCGGTCATACATTTACAACCGAATGTTCGTTAATTAACAAACGTTTGGTCATAGAATACTATGCAGTAGTAAACTACCTCAATGGTATTCTATGAAGTTCGTAAATCTACAATCGTGTTATCGTAGATTTAGCGTTATCGGTAATTTATGATAGTTATTGTAAATTAACAAACATTAAAAAGATCGGAAGTTAATGATCATTTTAACAATCTAAAAAGCAATGCCATGCCTTTATGAATATGGCCCTCAGTGCCCTGTGTGCCTCGTGTTTTTTTATATAGGTCATGGAACTCCTCAATGACTCCTATATCCCTATAATTTACAGTTGGGGTGCATTATCCCCTATATAATAATAATAATAACCCACAAGATTTTTCCACCCTTTATTAGTTGATTTGAAGAAAATAATTTTCCAAATAAGCAACATTCATCCAAAAGCTAAAAAGTAAAAAGTTAGTTTAATAAAGTGTTAAAGAAAGGTAAGACCCTATTTACAATACGCATAAGCATCCAAATATACATGCCCTGCAAGGAATCAGCAAAGTCTGGAACCGATGAGTCTGACTGGAACCTTGCGAGCTGAATGAAATTTATTTCTTTATTGTAACCCGGGTGAGGAATGAGCAGTTCTAGGCCTCACTCAGGGCACTTTAATAAGGGAGGGAGGAATGGAAGGAGTTTTGGCAGTTCTAGGCCTCACTCAGGGTACTTTAATAAGGGAGGGAGGAATGGAAGGAGTTTTGGCAGTTCTAGGCCTCACTCAGGGTACTTTAATAAGGGAGGGAGGAATGGAAGGAGTTTTGGCAGTTCTAGGCCTCACACAGGGTACTTTAATAAGGGAGGGAGGAAAGAAAGGAGTTTTGGCAGTTCTAGGCCTCACTCAGGGTACTTTAATAAGGGAGGGAGGAATGGAAGGAGTTTTGGCAGTTCTAGGCCTCACTCAGGGTACTTTAATAAGGGAGGGAGGAATGGAAGGAGTTTTGGCAGTTCTAGGCCTCACTAGGGTACTTTAATAAGGGGAGGAGGAAAGAAGGAGTTTTGCAGTTCTAGGCCTCAATCAGGGTACTTTAATAAGGGAGGGAGCAATGGAAGGAGTTTGGCAGTTTTAGGCCTCACTCAGGGCACTTTAATAAGGGAGGGAGGAATGGAAGGAGTTTGGCAAGTTCTAGGCTCACCAGGGTACTTTAATAAGGGAGGGAGGAAAGAAGGAGTTTTGGCAGTTCTAGGCCTCACTCAGGGTACTTTAATAAGGGAGGGAGAATGGAAGGAGTTTGGCAGTTCTAGGCCTCACTCAGGTACTTTAATAAGGGAGGAGGAATGGAAGGATTGGACATTCTTAGGCCTCCTCAAGTACCCTGAGTGAGGCCTAGAACTGTCAAAACTCCTTCCATTCCTCCCTCCCTTATTAAAGTACCCTGAGTGAGGCCAAGAATTGCCCAAACTCCTTCCATTCCTCCCTCCCTTATTAAAGTGCCCTGAGTGAGGCCTAAAACTGCCAAAACTCCTTCCATTGCTCCCTCCCTTATTAAAGTACCCTGAGTGAGGCCTAGAACTGGCAAACTCCTTCCTTTCCTCCTCCCTTATTAAAGTACCCTGTGAGGCCTAGAACTGCCAAAACTCCTTCCATTCCTCCCTCCCTTATTTAAAGTACCCTGAGTGAGGCCTAGAACTGCCAAAACTCCTTTCTTTCCTCCCTCCCTTATTAAAGTACCCTGTGTGAGGCCTAGAACTGCCAAAACTCCTTCCATTCCTCCCTCCCTTATTAAAGTAACCCTGAGTGAGGCCTAGAACTGCCAAAACTCCTTTCTTTTCCTCCTCCCTTATTAAAGTCCCCTGTGTGAGGCCTAGAACTGCCAAAACTCCTTCCATTCCTCCCTCCCTTATTAAGTGACCCTGAGTGAGGCCTAGAACTGCCAAAACTCCTTCCATTCCTCCCTCCCTTATAAAGTACCCTGAGTGAGGCCTAAACTTGGCCAAAACTCCTTCCATTCCTCCCTCCCTTATTAAAGTGCCCTGAGTGAGGCCTAGAACTGCTCATTCCTCACCCGGGTTAACAATAAAGAATAAAATTTCAGCTCGCAAGGTTCCAGTCCAGACTCATCGGTTCCAGACTTTGCTGATTCCTTGCAGGGCATGTATATTTGGATGCTTATGCGTATTGTAAATAGGGTCTTACCCTTTCTTTAACACTTTATTAAACTAACTTTTTACTTTTTAGCTTTTGGATGAATGTTGCTTATTTGGAAAATTATTTTCTTCAAATCAACTAATAAAGGGGTGAAAAATCTTGTGGGTTATTATTATTATTATATAGGGGATAATGCACCCCAACTGTAAATTATAAGGATATTAGGAGTCATTGAGGAGTTCCATGACCTATATAAAAAACACGAGGCACACAGGGCACTGAGGGCCATATTCATAAAGGCATGGCATTGCTTTTTAGATTGTTAAAATGATCATTAACTTCCGATCTTTTTAATGTTTGTTAATTTACAATAACTATCATAAATTACCGATAACGCTAAATCTACGATAACACGATTGTAGATTTACGAACTTCATAGAATACCATTGAGGTAGTTTACTACTGCATAGTATTCTATGACCAAACGTTTGTTAATTAACGAACATTCGGTTGTAAATGTATGACCGCGGCCATACATTTATGCCTGCTGTCATACATTACCATATTTAGCGTTAACGGCGCGTTCTTAAATAAAGCCCAGAGTTCCGAGTTAACTTCTCATATCCCTTTCATTTACAGCTTGGAGTGTATTATCTTTTATAATAATGAAGGGGACATAGTGTTTCCTGAAATGTGCGTGATTCGCAAATAAAGCATTGAGCTTATATAAGTAGTGTGCTTCTCTCTACTACCTTTTGGATGTTTGTAGAAATGAATAGTCCCAAGGTAGAGGACTTTGGAGAGCTGCACCTACTGAACTTCTAATAAATCTGGTGTGCCTAGGCCCCTACAACTATTGTATTATCTATTATAACCTACCCCTTTGCGTCTTCCGGTTCTGGTTTTCCATTGCGGCTTCTGTTTCTGGTTCAGCACTTTCCCCTCCTGCGCAGTCATGGAGGTTAGTGTTAGGGAGATATTATAATCGGCACTTTACTACGCAGTAACTCTGCGTAGTAAAGGATGTTACCTACAGCTGGATCCCATAGGTATCCACCGTAGGGGTTGGTTATAGGGCTATTATTAACAGCTTGCTCCAACTGAAATCCACTGTAGTAGGGGTTCTATATTTTTTATTCAATGTCAAACAGATCATGTCCTACTTGCTTTCATTTGCATTGATTAAATATTAGTGAAGTAGAATTTACAGTTTTTAGCACTATTTAAATAAAGTCAAATAAAGGTTATGTTTTTAGTGCCATTTGTACTATAATTAGTCATTTGGCACAAAATTCAAGTTAAAATCATTGAGACAGCCTTTGACCCAGAGCAACCTAAAGCACTTAAGGGGGCCCCATACCTCCATTTTCCCACAACTAGAGAGTGAATCAAACCTAGGTTTTACTTATGTAATATATGCATATTTTGAATTAATTATTTACCATTGGCTCTTATGTACTGTGCTGTTTCAACATTTATGCCACAATCTCCAATTGTATTTATTTAAACAAAAGTCTGCTGCTGTGGAAAAGAAAGGGTGTATTTAATAAAACAGAAAGCAATAATAATAACCTACATCAAGTAATAATGCCTAATGGATATAATAGGTCATTGGCTTCTGTTGGTCATTGTTAATATTCACACAGATGACCAGCACCTTGTATAAAATAATACCAGGCAATACCGACGACATGTATTTCAATGATGAAAACCAGAGTGTACAATTTGCCATTTAACTTATAGTGCATACAAAGTTTTTTTTTAATGCTTCTGCCAGGCTTCCTCAGTGCTTCAGCTCTATCTTTATTATTATTATTTTTTTTATTGCGCCAACTTCTTCCATAGCACTTTACAATTACACAGATACATACACACCAGGCCCTGCCCTGAAGAGCTTACAATTTAAGCACATTTATTTATCAGATACAACCTATCAGTATGTTTTTATAATTGTGGGGGATACCGGAGTGCCTAGAGGAAACCCACGCAAGCACGAAGAGAACATACAAACTCATTTGCAGATGTGTCCAATGTCGGATTCGAATGTCACCACTGCAAATCATCAGTGCTAGCCACTGAGCCACAGTGCTGTGAAATACAAGAAATAAAGGAAAGTCTGAAGCTCTAGCAAGTGATACTGGCAAGTAATCAATCCTACCTTCCTGCCCATGTTCAATTTTTAAAAGTACAGTGAAGATATGCTGGCGCATGTCCACCCCCAAACTAAAATCTAACCCACTACTGGCCCCTTTGTATAGTTTATAAAACTCCCTAAATCTCTACTCATTTTGGTTCTCCTGTGGTGCTTGTCCAAAGTCCAGGAAATGCATTTTAATAAACAATAAAAAGAGTCAGTAGGAGCAAGATAGATATGTAAATTGGCGATAATAGAGATATGAACTATTAGGTGGGCCCTTAAACTCATCCCGGTAGGCTCCTGCTCTCAGGTTTCCTGGTGGACCCTGGCAAGCGCAGGGGAGCCCCCCCTCCCACCATCTGGATCCATCCATATACATCAATCCACCTAGTGTACAAATGTTTTTCTGTAGTGTAGGGCATCCCTGCCTGCCCCCAACCGCCATGTAATTTTGTTGAAAAAAGATTTAGAATGCTACTTACAGCCCTTAGTTCCCATGGCGCTCTCCATTGACGACAGCTGCGTCTGTAATTGGCTGCCTCTCAGCCAATCACAGATGCGGCTGCTGGTCTGGCCCCTGCTTGCAAGTTCCATCAAGCAGGGAGCTGGATCAGTGCACCGGATGATCGAGGGGCTGTAAGTAACATTCTAAATCTTTTTTTAACATTCTGACATGGCGGTTGGGGTTGGGCAGGGGTGTCCTACATTATATAAAATTTTATTAGGGTGGTATAACATATATAGCAACAGTTTTAAGGGTTGCTTTTTATTATGTCAACTGCAATAGAACAATAATAGTTGACATCTAACTGGTTAATTCCCTCTGTGACTACATAACCCCCTATAACTGTAAAGTTCATCTTTACGTTACCAAGATATCTTTTCCTATTAAAAATAAATCACATGTTGTCAATCAATTCTGCAATACAACGTTTCCTCCCCTGATAGAAGGTCTTTTATAAATATATATTAGTTTGCTCCGTAGGGTTGTGTTACTAATTTGTTTAGATTTATATGTTTCTTTTGGGAGGGATTTTCTGAATTTTTTATTGTGCTGGTCTGTGAGAAACTAGAATAATAAATGTTATATAGTCTCAGTGATTTCCACCAGGAAATATTGTATCTCTGTACACACATTAAATCTGTACAAGGTGTTCTCCATGCTTTCTATTCACTCCATAAGAGCTGCTTGTCCCTACTGTAGGGATTGAGGTGGTAAGGGAGAAACAATCACTGCACAATCCTGTGTTTTATGGATATAGCCTTTTATCCTAATAGTGTACACAATCTGGCATATTAGGGTTCCAACATCAGTAAACAGTCAGGATGCTTGTGTTTTATATTGCAGTCACCAGTAAGAAATAAAATATGGAACCTTTATAAAACTGCTCAGGCATTAACTGGCTAAGACTGACAGTTCGATCCAGCTGTTACATATTTTGGTGCAAGGTGTAGCATTGACTGCGACTGTGGTTCTGGCCATGTACCTTTTGACTGGTTGGTTAAACACTGCATGTGATTTACTGATCATGTTCTTCTTACTTTTTGCCAGACCATGCAGGATTCATAAATATGGCCTAACTGTTAGCAAGGTCTGTCTGTATCTGAAATAGCTCTGGCTTATACACACACAAACAAATGTTCCATTGCTGAGTGACACCAGATTGCCAGGTTACTATTAGAAAGTATTCAAAAGCCTAGACACTTTAGATTCATTGCTGCAGATGGCTATATATTTAGATGAAGGCCCAGACCA
Source organism: Hymenochirus boettgeri (assembly GCA_019447015.1). Classification (NCBI taxonomy): domain Eukaryota; kingdom Metazoa; phylum Chordata; class Amphibia; order Anura; family Pipidae; genus Hymenochirus; species Hymenochirus boettgeri. The sequence continues at coordinate 78,941,905 of CM033474.1, forward strand.
AATAAAATAGTGATCCAATGTGCCCTGAGGAAAATCTAGTAAATGGTTTACCAGTCTCCTTTAATTTAAAGGAGAACTATAGTGTGTATAAAGTTTTTTCTTTAAACAGTTGAAATAAAAAGTACCCGGGTCAAGGAGGTAGAATTGATAAGTCCTACCTCCCAATCTCATATCTGTGAGCAATGCCAGCATGAATACTGCTTCTTCTAGGCTTCCTCGTGGCTTCAGCATTATCTTTAATAGCGTAAAGTCCAGGACTAACCTGGCAAATGAAAACTGTATGTACTGGTGCTCCTTAACAAAATTATATTGGGAGGTAGGAATAATGAATCCTGCCTCAAGTACTTTTTCATTTTGGTGGAGTTGTCTTTTAATTCCTAATAATCAAAAACCTCAGTGTATTGCAGGGATTTCCTACCACTATTAAAAGTCTTTAAAAAAGAAAAAAACATTTTTAGAAATCATTATAATGATGATGAGCTTGCTTTCGCATAAAAATCTAGGGGGTAGAAGCATCTTATTTTATTTCAATAATAATCATTTTGCTACATGCACATATCAACTGCTGTTATAGTTCTATGCAGCTGGTTTCATTCAACATCAGTATTAGCTTTGGAAATCAAATATGTAAAACTAGATGTATTTAAAGCAGTTTTGATTGCTTATTTTTACTAATAATTAAAAGGTATTACGCCTTGAATTCCTCTTATCAAGTTCCCTGTACCAGGCATTCACCACAGTGCTCAGCCCTGTGCATTGAATGCAAGGATCTTGTAGTGCATTGGGGAACACGTAGCAGGTTATGGAAAATAAGTGCTAAATGCAGGCAGAAAGTGCACTCTTTGAATGCAAAGACACTTATTCTTGAAGGTGTAGTGATGAAAAGTTCTTAAGAAGCATCTGTTTTACCCTGGGAGCCACATATCATTACATATGATTATAAAGGTCTTTATTCCATTACTGCCCTCTCAATCTGGGCTTTATTATACAGATCATCATCATTGCCCAAATGTGATTGATTCCGCACATAGCAAGTGCAGAGGGTAATGACTCTGATTAAGTAACTGACAAAGACGTCTATAAATTGCTAGCAGCACAAGCATTAGGAACAGGATTAAAAGGAAGGGAGGAATGGATATTTTGTGTATGTATTTCTGCCTTATATAATGGAACAGAAGTTTTTCCTCTTCTAAATCCTCTCCTTTCTGTGCAGCTGAAACCCAAGCGTTTACAACCTTCCTCATAAATCTCCTTCATTTTTCTAATAAGACACGAAAGTCCTTAATTGGCCTTAATGAAATGCACTTAAAGGGCAATAAATGTGTTTAAGACCCACTTTCAGGGTGAACTACGGTACTCTCACTATGCACCGGGTTAGCCTTTGTAGTAATTAATCACTTCATTCATATGTGGCACATCAGTAACAAGATCGAGCTACTACAGCACAGTCGCATGGTAATAAGCTACTAAGATATATGTCAGGATTTTGCAATTTTTTCACGCACTAATTTAAAATGATTTTACAATTGTGGAGTCTAATTTTGCTGCTTAAATTCTGTATTGTTAATAGAAATACACTGAAAGATTTTGCTTAGACGTCCTATAAACTCCAAACACTGGTTATATATCAGAAATATTTATCTTTATTTACAACAATTAAGCATAAAATAAAGTATTTGGGTATACCTTACTATGTCATCTTCCTGGAATATCCTTTTTATAATACATTGGATTTACATCTCCTTACCACTTAAATAAACTTTGATGTTCTTCCTGGAAAGTTTTAAAGCTCTAACCCAAATTGGTGCAAACTCCACCGTCCTTGATGTAATATCCAGTTTGCTCTGATTTTTAGAAATAGCACAGTGCACACAATGCAATACATTGAGTGAAACTTAACATAAATTAAACTAAGTTGCAAAGGAGGCACTTTTGCCAGCCTTTTTGATTGACAGGAAACAGCTGCTGGAAACAGGCAAAAAATTAAAAGGGGAACTAAAGTCTCCAGACAACAATGTCCCAATAGACAGAGCACATTCACAAACATATAACAAGCTGGGTCTCCCTCCTTTTGCTTTAGCTGCTGGTTGAAACTAACCTGTGGGTACTAGGGGTTAGCTCCCATAATCCACCTTAGCTGGGTGAGACCGAGCTAAGTGTACACTGCACAGTGGACCCTTTGTATGAGGTTACCTCGACAACACTCCTTATGTGAGAGGGAGGTCTAGAAAACATGAAAGGGAGGTGTACTTAAGTTTTTTTTATTCTTGTGGGTTAGGGAAAGCGCCCCATGCAAAATTTTGCTATGGGGTCTACAGTATACTTCACATGTTCTGTAGTGCAGTGTCGGGACAGTAGGAAATGAATTGTATTAACCAATAGGAGTCATTAGGTGTACGATAGATATGTAAATGTGTGATTATTGAGATATGAAATGTTGAGTGGGGCCCTAAACTTGTCCTGGGCCCCAACACTCCAGTCTGACACTGCTGTAGTGCTCTTATCAAAACAAGGAATTTGTAGCCTTGGTAAAATTAAGGAACTGTCTTTCATTGGTCGTGGTGATGGCAGGTTCATTGGATTGTTTCAAAAAGAATCTGGACAAGTTTTTAAAAATAAAGAATTTTGCATGTTCCTGGTATTGACACATAAAGTTGGTGTTTATTCGGGGATTTTTAGGATGGAATTTTTCACCTTAATACTGGATGATTTGCCGTCTTCTGGATCAACTGTTAGTCAGAAGATGTGAGTATTGCTGAATAGGTTGGACTGGATGGACGTATGTCTTTATTTAACCTCAAATACTATACTTTCCTTGGTTTGCTGGTTCTATAATTCAAATGTTAATCAGTTCTGCTACTCACAGTGTACCTACGTTATTGTATTAAGTCAAGCTTCTTTCTAATTCCCCCCTCAACCATGTTAATACCTCTTTATAGCCCCCCAAAAAGAAAAAAAACCCTTATGCATTCCAAGCATGCTTACTGCCCACATTTTGTAGCCTAATGGGCTACTTTAAAATGACCTCTACTCTTCCCATCCCTCTGCCTCACTGGTTAATGGTATGCAAGTGCCTTGTCTAGGTCCTTATATTACTGAAATGCATGCAAACTCTGCCTGTTTATGTTCCTCTCTTGCTTTTACTCTTAATATTTTTTGGGGTTGTTCTTTTTTTCTCTCTCTTGCACTGCTATATAAATGGGTTTCATATGGATTTGACACCTGTTGTCATTGTATGAAACAGGTACAATCTATCAAAAGACATTCATTTAGTATATCTGTGTATATCCAAAAATACCGAAAGGGAGGCACACTCCAAAAGTGCTTTACAGCGTAACTTATTCATTCAGTGCTGAATAAATTCCAAAATATTTCAGTACTGAATAAATAAGTTATGCTGTAAAGCACTTTTGGAGTGTGCCTCCCTTTCAGTATTTTTGTTTATAACCCTCACCATTTCGTGGCACGGAGATAGGAGAGAGCACCTCAAAACTTACTTGTTACAACTCCACATCCTTGGTTTATCTGTGTATATCAGCCAGTGAGCTCACAGAGAGAATCATGAGCAGGCAGAGAGTTTGCATAGTGTGTAATGTCAATGATGTTTTTGGTATCTCAGGTCAGAGAGGAGGAGCATATCTATTAAAATTCAGAGTTTGAGTGACAGGTCCTTGCTTGAATAATGTAATGTTTAGAAAGGATTATCTTAATATGTATTCAATGGATGTAAAAAAAGAAAAACACAGGTATATTTTAAGATGGGATTAATGAGAAGATGTTAAGTTTTACTCATTTTTAAATACTGATTTTGGACACTATAGATATCAGTTTCCATACCTGACCTTTTCCTGGTGTGCCCTGTAGCAATGCAGTTCAAGGAAGAGGAACTAAAAACAATTAATCTGCAAACTAAAAATGTTTCCATCAATAACACCCTAACTGTCACCCTGACCTAGTTTTATTAGTTCCCGTGCTTTCTTGGTTCTTGCTACTCATTTACACTGGGCAGCTGGACACCGGAATTTTGCCAGGACTGCAAACAATAAAATAAAACAGCAAGATGCCCTATATTTTCCTGAAACATCCTCTAAAGAGCAGCAAGGGACCAGTCAGTGCCCAGTATCCTGCAACAGTCATTTTAATCACTTTCCCCCCCTCTTTTTTGAGCATAAATATTGTATGAAAATAAAGCTGCACATTTTCAATTCTGAAGGCCAGAAGCGAACCAACATTTTTTTTAATTAGAATGATATTAATATGATAGAGGTCGTTGCCTCTTAAATGTTGCTGTTATTTATGTCAAATTCATAACTGCTCCATGTTGAGCAGTTCCTTGTGTCCTTTCTGTTTTTACTTCTAATAAAATGTAATAGGTGCTATAACTCAAGAGTGTTTGCATATAAATGCAGTTTTGCTCCGGTATGTTGTTTGCTCTCACAAGGAGACATTCCAAAAGATAAAACATAAGGAGCGTTTATGCAAATTGCAGGAACAGCTTTTTGAGAAAATTTACATATTTTAAAAGGAACAACAAGCTATGCGTGTGTTTTTCCTACGTGTTTTGTACACAACAAACCTGGATTTTAACGTTTTCTGGCAAACTGCTTATTTTCTTGAAAAAAATATATATTCTGAAAGCCTTCATTGGGATTTTAAACTCTACAGCTTAAAATGAAGTTTAACAAAACAAAAAGTCCCCATTAATATATATATATATATATATTATAAACTTGTTCATTCCCCATATAATGAAGTCCCCAACTGTGATATTTTTCATTTTGAATGCTAACACTGAAACGTAAAACATTTCAATGTAATATTTTCTCTTTTTTATGTAACTCATGGTTCGAATCTATGGGTCTTTTCACAAATAAAGAATTGCCTCACAGGGAGGTGACACCAGAAGCAGAGGAGCTTGGGGAAAAACGAGGAGCACCAATCAGAAAACATCATCAATTTTTAGGCAACTAGTAGCCTTTCTAAAGTTAAATATTTAGTAGTACAGGTGTTACATGACCTGACATTTTGACTGTAATCTATTAGAAGGAAAACTTACTTTTTGCATCTGATAACATCAGCCTTCAGTGGTAATTTTTATTAAACTTCCACATACTGAGTAAACTATAAACTAATAAATTGTCCTTCTGACACTATGGTTCAATGCAGATGTTTTAGTGACAGTTATCCAACCAACTCTCCCAGAAGTAGTGCTTTTCCCATGCACATCTTGCATAATGTACATTTTGTTTCACTTATTAGAGATGGCTGAACTTCCTAAAATTAGGTTCGATATTGGCTTTTCGAACTTCAGGTTCAAAAACGAACCCAGTAACCTTTTCAGTGCCAGCAGAACTTCATTTTTTTTCCTGTTCAGTGCCAGCAGATTTTTCAGGATTTTACCCTCAATCAGTTTAGACTAACTTTAGAGTACAGTAACCCCCCCCCCCAGTAAATCAGGAATAAAAATTTTGCAGCATAAAGTGTACTTTAACATGGTAACAGAATTTTGTAATTTTTCTGGTGTTTTTTCTGGAATTATGGGTAAAATAAACATTTTTAAATTTGCTAATTTTATTTATAGTTATCTTAAGGTTATGCACAAAATTCTTACTGTTTCTAAAGGCTCTGATACGATTCCAGATATATGTAGGTACCCCACTTTTCCTGTACAGGAGACCCCCCAAACTAAAACTGCAGAATATTACACCACATTGAAATGTATAACCACTTCTGACAGTTAACATACAATATTTACCAAATTAACTAAAATGAGATATTTTTAGAAACTACATATGTGCAGGATTTTATAAGTGAGGTAAGTTTTGATCAAAATGCTGATACCTGGGCGCAGCTCTTCAGAGACAAAATCAAATACGAATTTCAGATAAAAACTCTAGAGGAAAGTTCAGAAGCATTTCAAATATGAATGCCTAACCCCTCCTACATAAAACGATGTGCCACATTCATGGGTGTACCCAGAGACAGGCCAACTAACCCAGAGCAGGACAAATGTCAAATGGCAGTAACAGCAAACATTTTTAGCCACCTCTGTATTTGAACAGACTGCATTTTTCCCCCACAACCCCCCCCCCCAACTATATATCCTGGTACCGACACACCATTAGCTGTGTAACACTGTAGTTCGTACATTCATACCATCAATAGTGTGGGCGCATTCCTTTTTTAAAAGATTTTCAGAAAAAGATAACATAAAACAACATTCAAATGAATATAAAACAGCATTCAATCATGCCAAAACCCCATGAAGTGTAAAAAAAGTGACCAAATATCAATCTCCCAAATGACCTGAATCAAACAATATACCGTAAGCATGGTTATACATGTGGATGTGGAAGCAATCTAAGTAGCAAAGACTTTATCCAATTTGTGAATGGAACTATGAGCTCCATTGACAAATACTATAGTAAGCTGTCATGCACTGACAGCTTACTATAGCATATATTGCACTGCGATCTGAATGGAAATCGCAGTGCAGTACCCCAACTAGACCACCAGGGGCATACAGGAGGAAGACTAAGGGAAGACCCCTGTGAAGGAGGGTTCTCCCTTACCGCATAGACACGAACTTCCTTGTGGGACTAGCTGCTCCTGTACAGTCACAGCTTTCAGGTAGGATATCTACCTATCCCCCATTGGATTTGGACAAAACCGATGGGGGATCGAAAGGGGCTAGGGGGACACTTGAATGCTGGCTCCTGATCGCCCCTAGCCCAAGCATAATTTTTTTAAAGGAGAAGCCACAGAATATATATACATATACGTTCTGTGGCACTTTGGTGCTTTCATGCACAGAATGTATATATATATATACGTTCTGTGGCACTGAAAGCGTTATAGTAAATGGGGACAAAAAGTTCGTAAAGTTCGGATAAAATATAGTTAAAATAGCAATGGAAACTTACTGTACATGGCTCTGGGACCTGGGAAATTGTCTGGGGAACACGTGCAAACATTCAGAACTTCCGCATTCGACATTCGATAATTATCCTTATAATTTGAGATTTTTTGAACTTTCTGAACTTTTCCAAGTTTCGTGAAAATTCAATATTTCTACAATCTGACTCTGAATCTCTTAAAAAGGGGTGTTCGTTATTATACAAGAGGAATAATGCCCAGCATCAAGTGGTAACAATTGCATACCTCAAAAAAGTGGTTTAAAAAAAATTTATAGGGAAAGTTCAGAGGAAAATATAATTATTTTTAAAATTCTTGGTTTATATTATGCATATCTAATTATTCTAAATATTCTCATCCATTTTAAAAAATCAGTTGAATTTATTTATTTTCTTTAAAGTATACCGTATATACTCGAGTATAAGCCGAGGTTTTTAGGTTTAAAAATCAACCTAAAAACCTTGCCTCGGCTTATACTCGAGGCAATAGACACTTACCTTCAATCCAGAAGCAGCCGCGAGTCAGGCCGGCGGTTCCCAGTAGTTCTTCACGGTTGCCCGATGATGTCATTGCGCACACTGGCGGGATGACGTCATCGCGCAGCCGCGAAGCAGTACTGGGAACTGCCAGCCTGACTCGCGGCTGCTTCTGGAGTTGGAACCAACAGGTCTCAGGAATCGGAGATTGTAAGAAATTTGTAAAGAAGTTTTAAGTTTTAAGGGGCTAAAGTGTAATGCGACATTTATGGAATTAGTTGGAGCCAATCAGCCACCTGGTAATTTAACCTCCGATCCCCATGTAACCAATTAAAATGATTGAATTGTGGATTGATGTGGATTAGGCAGAGAGATGAAGACTGAATACCAGGTACGGTAAGTGAGCTGGGGGGGGACTGGGGGGAGGGCTGGGTGGACAGTATGCCATGCAGTAACCCCCAATACCTTTCTACTATAGGTGGTTGGAAACTACAACTCCCAGCAACCAAGCATGCTGGGAGTTGTAGTTTCCAAACATCTACAGTGGAAAGGTATTAGGGTTACTGTATACCCTCGGCTTATACTCGAGTCAATCATGTTTTTCTAATTTTGGAGGCAAAATGGGTACCTCGGCTTATACTCGGGTCGGCTTATACTCGAGTATATACGGTATGTATTTGCACTGAACTTCCCCTTTAATCTTTGTAATTTGCAACATATTTGAAACATATAGGGAAAAGCAGGCAAAAGGGTAATGCTTCACAGCAGCAGAACCACTGAGTTAGAGTAGGCTCACTGCAGTTTGCCACCATTGTTGAGGAGTCACACAGGCTTGGCCCCACTGGACATACCCCTCACCACATTGGCTTCTTTCCCTCGGAGTATGTATAGACAATATTTAGAATAACTAGGTATACATAACACAAAAACTTTTAGACTTTTAAAAATAACTAGAAAGGGAGAGTTTAAGTATAAACTATAAATTTGGCTTGAAAGACCACATTTTGGAAGGGAATGTGTGTGTTTGTGCTGCAGATTTTAAAACTCAATAATGCCAATGATGAGGGTATTGTTGTTTTTTTACTTATCCTTTAAATATGGCTGTCAAATGAATTAAAGAAATGTCAGTTGGTGTGTACTCGTGTCAGATTGGGGGATAACAGACTAACTTTTTTGATGATTGGTCAAAATGTGTTTTTTTTACATGTGTACCTGCATCAGGTTGGAAGTTAAAAAACAAACTTGTTTGATGATTGTTCAAATTTATTTTATCTTAGTTACCCTAAGGTCAGTAGTAGTAGTAGTAGGTCAGTAGGAGTGTGTTACCTGGATCATGTTGGAAGTTAAAAAAAAACAACCTTTTTTGATTATTGATCAAAATTTATTTTTCTAACTTTAGTTACCTTTCAAGTATGGCTGCCACAGTAATAGATAAGTAGATCAGTATGGGTGTGTCTTGAAATGTGCCGATGATGCCATAATGCTTCCACGGATTCCTTAGTTAGAAGATAGCACACTTCTCCTATATGCCCTGCACGTGTGTACTGAATTTCACGGAGGAGATACAGTCCAAAGAAGCAGAAGAATAAAACGGAAGAAAAAGAAGAAGAAATAGAAAGAACAAGCCAAATTGAATAGTTTTTGTTAAACTTTATTTACACTTTAAGTATGGCTGCCACAGGAATGGAAGGGTAGGTCAGTGGGTGTGTGTACCCATATGAGGTTGGGGGTATGTGTTTTTGTATGACTATATAACTAACTTTCATTGATGATTGATCAAAATGTGTTTTTTTTACATGTGTACCTGCATCAGGTTGGAAGTTAAAAAACAAACTTTTTTGATGATTGTTCAAATTTATTTTATCTTAGTTACCCTTTAAGTATGGCTGCAACAGTAATAGAGGGGTAGGTCAGTAGGTGTGTGTACCTGTGTCGGGTTAGGGGTCAAAAAAACAAACGTTAATGATTAGTCAAAAACATTTTTTTTTTTACTTTAGTTACCCTTTAAATATGGCTGCCATGAGGTACAGATACTGTTTGTGTATATTCTGTTTAACAAGGAACCGTTACCACTTCATGCTGGATATGATTCCTCTTGTATAATAATGAACACCCCCTTTTTAAGAGATTCAGAGACATATCCTAGAAATATGGAATTTTCAAAAATTCGGAATCAATTCTAAAAATCTTGATTTTTCAGAATAACTATCAAATGTGGAAGCTGAAAAGTAGCACCCATGTGCTACTTTTGCAAGTGACTTCCGTTGTTCAATAAAACATCCAGGAGCAGGGAATGAAGGTAAAGTACTTATCCCATCTCTCACTCTGCCATGCCCTCTGACAGGTCCCTGGATGTTTTTTTAAAGAACATGGAGTAAGACACAGCTCGTTTACCTCCTGTTATTCATTAAAACTGAATACCAACAAATTATTTTACTAGTGGAGATACCCTTTAATGAAAAGAGAAGTATTTTCTCATTTCAATTTCTATAATCTGCTCATCCAGTGACCCCTAAGAAAATGTCCGTTATGGTCTCAGCCCCTGGGTTTATTCAGTTGCTCAGTATAGATCTGAACAAGTGTGTTAATGTTAGGAACAAGGGATGAATCCCAGTTTCAAAACAAACCTGGTTTTGATTCGGAGCTTTCGGATTTTTAACTTTCAGGTCTTATGTTTATGTGCATCTACATTGTATATACTTTTTGCTTTTTGTTTTTCATTCATACTATGTATTCTGGGTCCATATGATGGCGATTGGTTGGTGGAGAGCAGCTTGGGTCCATCTATTGGCTACTCACCTGTATATTATCCGGCGAGACTCTCCCCTTGTGGTCTCTGAGGAAGCGGAAGTTACCGCGAAACGCGTCAGGCCACGCCCCTTCCTTTGGCTTCTCCCTCTCCCATGGACTGATCGTGTCGAACTCTCTTCTATTTTTAACAATGTTTAATAAATGTGAAGTTTTATTTATCCAGTTGGACTGAGGTGTACCTTTCTTTAGATGCATCCCTTCTGCCCCATACATTGTTTACTTATATTACTTTCGGAGAGACCGATCTAGGAGCATGAAGAGTTTGCAACAGCAGTGTCATCACCTGCGGTGTAGCTCCCCACCGTAAGTAGACTGCCTTTATCTATTTGATCATTTTATGTTAAGGTGCTCTGCCTTCTGAATCATTGTCGTTCCAATGCTTTAGTTGTCCTTTAATATAATTAATAATTTAAGTACTGAAATAGTAATTTTTCCCACATCCCTTTTTAGTTAATGTAACATATTTAGCACAGACCCTGTATTTAATTTTTTGTGCATTCATCTAACAAATGTTCTGGCAGGTCATTGTTAAAGAAATAAAATATAATTCACATATATCAAAGTTGGGTATCCATAACAATGCATGTTTTAACTTTTTATAACCTTTTAACTAAAGTTAAAATTATTTTGGTAAATGGTAAATCAAGTCTTGTTTACATGCGACGTATTCTGATCAAATGCTGAAAAAATGTTTTTTGGTCTAGAGTATTCCTTTAACATTTTACAGTAGCAATTATCTTACAAGAATACCAAGCAAGTAAAATTAGTTATTAAAATGAGGCTGATTGATGATAACAGGTAATATTTTGAGAGAAGCCAGTGTAGAGGTGTCACAGGTTTAATATTTTTTAGAAAATGTCAGGTAAAATGCTGCTTTGATTTGAAAATTGTAATAAGGAATGTTGATTGTGTTCTATGGAGATTTTAATTTTACTCATTATTAAAGTCCATAAAAATGTGTTCCAAAAGTGCATCATCCAGAAAATACTAATCAACATGCAATCCTATAGAGAATCACATACTCACATAATTCAGGTCAACACTATCCTCATAAGAACATCTTTTAGAAAGAATGGCATCTTTAAAATATGTTGATATATCATAGTTTGTCCTATGAATTCATTACTGTATGCCAGCTATCCTTCTGGTTGCCTCATGGATACTGAGCAATTTAGAAGCCTGTACTGAGCCTGGGCATGCTCAGAAGAGGCAGACAGGGGATTAACATTCAGTCATTGGCTGTGATGTCAACTGTCAAGTCCATAAATGACAGTTGCTAACTGAAAGAACCAAGAAGCAGAAACAGAGGAAACAGGACATTGTGCAGTTTACCAAGTGGTCTTTAAAATCAAAATTGGCAAGTTTTAAAAATGAAAAGTAGAAATTTAATTCTTCTTCTTCGGAAACCACAGGACAGTACATCCCCCTTACTCCCATTTACTATATTGTTAGGTACTCCCCAATACTTACACACATGTCCAGGTGTTCTGGGAACAAGGTTGTTTGCTGGCTCCTCTGTTCTTGATCTTTCTGGTCCTTCTGGCCATCAGTCACACTATGACTCCTCTGTGCCTATGTGAGCTCGTAAAGCCATCAGGTGCTGAAGCAGAATCTTGTTCCAGGTACATCTAGGACACAGGTTAATGTTATAGTCCTGGGGTTTGGGGCGGTCCTTAGCAACAAAGTATACCATTCAGCAACATTTTGTAGAAAAGTAAGCATTAAACCAAAGCATGGATTGCTCAGTAAAATAGTTGATATAATGGGGGATATTGTATAGCGTGTTTTGAAATGGTGAAAAAAGCCAATACCATTTAAAAAGAATAAACAATATACAAATAAAGATCTGATTTCCCATGTACATAAATCATCTTTAATAAGCCATTTTTTAGCTTTGACACAGTGGCTCAGGGAGCCCGAGTCATTGTTGCACATTCCTAATTCGTTATATAGCATTCTTTTTCCATGACTTTACGTGAACTATCTATAAACAAGAGCAGTAAAGATGGACAACATTTACAGTGGATTTAAAGGGCATGTCCACCCTTAAAATAAAACACTGGTGACTTGTCAGTTATCTGCACCCAACTCCAACTGCTATTTTTCCCAGTTTATTACATGCATTTGTAACCAGATATTTAATGTTTCTTACTGGAAAATGTATGTGCCTCCTCCCTCTTTTTATACGCTTATGCATATGCAGAGGAGGCAGCAGGTAAAAACAGCAGTCAATCATTGGTTGTGATGTCAGCAGTCACAGCCTTGATTGACTGCATTGAGGGAGGGGCCAGCTTACTCTGCCAGAATGGGACAATAATAATCCTTGAATATCTGGTTAGTAATGCAGGTAATAAAGTACAAAAATAAGTCAGCTGAAGTACTTTGCATGTAAGAGGTGGTTTGGAAGTAACTTACAGACAGATACTTCCTACTGCTCTACCACACAAGTGATTTTTGGGTCCCCGTCCCCCCCCAATTCTTCCTGCAGGTATTAAAGGTAGGATACTTGGCTCTAGAATGAAGTTGTTCACAAGATATGCATAATTTAATGTCATTTTTAGTGGATTTTAACAGGTTTTGTAGGCAGGATTACACTATTAGCTAGTTTTGTGAAACAGCAGGCAAAACATACCTGAAAGGTTTCATTCACCTGTACAGAGCAACCCGAAATCCGGAAAATACAGTAGTTATCTATTGTGAAGGAGGTCTGCAGGATTAAGCAGGAGTGAGAACTTTAAAGTTCTATATTGTAACATACAGGTGTCAATTTAATAAGACTCTTACACTTTTGTCTCCAAAACCAAGTTATATTGTATATATTGATGTGGTAGAGGAATTAAAAAGAATAAGGGGCATTGGTTAGTAGACAGGAAGTGGTTGGGTTCCTCTCCTTCTGGACTTAGCTCAGACAAGGCAATTTGCAACATGTATTGTCCAGTACTTTACTTTTCTATGTGAAATGATTAATATATTATATATATATATATATACAAAGAAAAGCTACTAAATTTGGAAAATTTGTCCTGACATTGATCCAAATGAAAATGGGCAAATATATCAGACATGATTTGCAGTGGTGCTGATTCAGAGAAATATATTTGTGCCAAAATATCAATGTCAACACAAAATATTCTTAAGGCCTGAGGTTATTTCTCCATGTTAATGAGCCCATAATGAGATGCAGCGAAAATCTGCGGAGACTCCAGCCTGTACAATTCCCTTCAGAAAATCCCCCGTGGGGAAGCAGTTGGGAGCGATTCCAATCGAAGGACCTTATGACTTTCTGGCACTTCAAAGGTTAATTTCCTTTGTTAACCAGTGACCATCTATAGAGGATTACAAGTGACCCACTGTTACGTGTGTACTATATCCACTGACACTACAAGCAGTGACAAAATTCACAAAATAACCAGCACATTTATATTGTTAATGGCAGTACATTAAAAAAAAAAAAAAAAAAAAAGATCTACACACATTATTCCTGATTCTATAAAAATCTGCAGCACAATTAAATGTATCAGTGCTGCATTTGGGTAACATGCCATTATATCACAGCAATCTTCATGCGCTCATCTTCATGCCTCGTGGGAAATGGGATTTAAATGCAGAATATATAGGCTTCTCCTAATTAATCTGTCATTACAGTTTGTGTATGTATTTTCCTAGTAACGTTCAATCTTTCCAGATTAATTCTTTCTTTGAATGGTTAAATGACCGATCGGGCTCATCACCAAAAAAGCGTTTTTTACATTTAGGTTTTAAGATTGATTTTCCAGTCAATCAATATATCTACACTAGATGTCTATGGACAGCAGAATCTCTGCTGCCTTAACAATCTACCCCCCCAATATGGCTGTGTGTTCACTATTTATACCCCCGGGGGGAATGTTCAGGGCCTTAGTGATGTCTTCATTGTTCTGCATATGAGAAATATCCTTCAGGACCTGGCAGTGAGCCAAGCACCACTTAACCACAGACAATGGCACAAAATGGAATCTCATATGGTTGCTAATTAATGACACTGCGGGACAGACGTACATATCTTTATTCTTTGCTTTTTGTACATTGTGGGACTAAAGAGATATCTAACATATTGTATATGTTTCTTGGATGGATCTCACTATATCTGAGTGCCCTTTTTTCTGCCAGAAGAATTTAGTCTAGACCCGTCTCTTTTCCAATCAAACAGCCATACACGCAGCAAATTTCAGTTCATTGAATCCAATATCTATACACCAGCGATGGTCAGTAGACAGATGGGTGCCATGTGGGGCCCTTTCAATGTCATAGCCAAAAGCAGCCTGTGATCTAGACAAATAAAAAACCCAGAATTGGCATACAAAACATATGGTAGCTCCCACACGCATAATAGAAAACATTGGATCAGGCGGAAATGTGGTGTATGTAATATAGGGGAATAAATAATTATAATATTATAAAATTATAATAAATTATAAAATTATAAAAACTACCAGGTCCACCTTTTATGTTAAGGTCACGTAGTAATATACTATGGGGCTGATGCAATAAGTGGTGCAGAAAGGCCCATGCAATTAGTTTGCAGTAACCAATCAGATTTTAGCGTTTTACTGGGCTACTGCAGTTAGAAAACATCTTATTGGTTACTGCAGATTATCAGAAATTTTAAACCAATTGTATAAACCATTATTATATTATTATATACTGATGCTTTGGTCTTTTTGCACTGCTGGGGATCCTTTTGCAGAGAGGTTTTCCTTTATGCCCTTAGGCAACCTTGGTTTACAAACAACAGTAAATAATAATTGTCAGTTTGTGATAATCTTGTTAAAGGGGGAGTCTAGTTCAAGAAAATAAACTAGAAATCCTCTGCTCCAATAAAGGTATGCCCATGAATATCAAATAAAACAATGGGACGTGTAGTGAGAAAATGGGATGAATCCAAACCACTGTCTATATATAAATAGATTTTCTCAGAGGACGAATATGATTAACAAAAGAAAGTGCTGAGCTTTGTTTAAAAATAAACATGAAAAAAGTAACTTTCAACTATTAACATTAATTCAGTAGAACCCAACGGTCCGTTCTCTATTCCAGTCATGATGTTCGCCTTCCCATCATTCACAAGCAATGCGCTAGATATTTTCAGCTTTACCTTTTTTCCCTGCAGTGTAAGTGCTAAGGGCATGACAGATACATGTCGGCAGTTAAAGGGCTGTTGTTTCTTTTGTATTTGTTATAATTGTTTCATCCGTTTTAACTTTGCAATTCAAGAGTCATTGATGTCAGGTCCTTAGGGCATGCTTTGGCTAGTGCTACTGACTAAATGAAGTATGGCACCCTTATTAACTTGTCAGAGGAAGATGCAGCTGCATTGTTTGCTCACCCATTTGCTTAACTTAAATAAAGGTTGGTGGTTAGGCTTCTGTGGCATTGTGCTCTCCTGCTAATTATCAGACTATTTGTTTTAGCGACAATTAGCCACCTGGTACATTCTCCCACTGAAGTCAGGTCATCATCATGAGCTACATCTGTTTCTTTAGGACAAAGAAGTAAAAATAATAAGTAAATAAACAAATAAAAAGACGTGGGGGAAAGGAACATGGAAAATGGTCTTAAATAAGTGAAAAGTTAAATAGGGCATTGTAATCCAAGGACAGGATTATGGACTATTTGGCTGTCATGTCCTTAGTTAGATTTTTATTTAAAGATGATCTAAGTTTTGTGCTGTGTAGAATCAACAATAATATTAAAAAGAAAATCTTACTTTATATTTTGCCAGAGATTAGAATGACTGTGTTTAATAGCTTAGTACAAGGCACACACTGTATGTTGTTCAATAGGCGGTTTATATGTATGGTGGCGTATTAATACTACACAGACTGCAAGTGGTACAGTATGTTACAAGATTTGTACTGGTCATTTTGTATAAAGGGACAGTAAGGGCTAGGCCACATCAGGCCATTTTAACACGCAATCCAGTTGTGTGATAAAAGGCACACAATAGTGTGGCCCAATTTTAGTGGCACACTAGGTGCGCTACAGCCGTTTGCGTTGTGATCTGTTGATCGGAGCACAGGCGATCACCATTTTTGGTGTGATTCGCATGCAGTGATCACAGATCAAGTGGGCACCGACACTTAGTGTGTGTGGCCTTAGTCTTAAGTCTAAACTGACATTTACTTGCTGAAAGTAAGTTATTATGTTAGAAACTATTGGGCAGATGTAAAACCCTTAAGGGGAGAGCTGCAACTGCTAAATATAACCTTAAAGACACTTTAACCCTTAAGCAATGTACCAAGGGTATACTTGCTGTGGCTGCGCAAAGCAGGAAGGGGAGACAGTGCGACCGACACAAGCATTCTATCAAGGCTTTTGTGCGACCAACGCAAGATTCCTGACCCGGAACACCATTCTATTATTAATATGCCTGTAAAAAATATATAAATAAAATCGGAATTTCAAAATTTGTTGCTCCTTCTTTTCTGGCTCTTTACCACACCATCTGTCAGCTCACATGAGCATAAAGATCACCTGCTAAAGAAAATCCAGCGTTTTGCATTAAGTCACTAGTAACTCTACAGTATAAAGATTTTGCCTGTCATACTCCTCCAATAAAACAGCAGGTTTCTTACACACTCACCATCGCTTCTGCACAGGGGTGGCCACTCTGCATGCGTGTTCTGCAATCCATTTTCAGATCACGTGGTTTTGATTTCCAAGTCGTATGCCGTAGATTAATTCATATTTAAAACACACTAAACAAAGGGCATCAAACAAAGGTATAAAACAGTCCTGTTTTTTTCTTTCATTTAAGAAAGCCATTTTCCCGTATGAAAGTCATAAGCATTTACCCTAAATTGGCAAACAAATTTTATTTGGCACTATAAAACTGCTTATTTCCCCATGACTGTTATGTGGAAATTATATTTCTTTATCAAAACTCATAGCCACCTTTGTCTCTCTGTTCATTTCCTTAACTCATGTGCTTTCACTGTTCACATAAATACTCTTTGAAACCAACGCAGCTTCATTGAATCTATTGCTTCCCACTGGAATGGAGCCATGCGCGCTCATGCCAATATATGAATAGATTTTCTTTCAAGGCAGCATAGCGCTCACTAAGCCCAACCATGTTCAGAGAAGCCAATATTTGTATTTCCAAAATAGCACCATCCAATTCATGCTTATATACATTACACCCTACATTATTTCTCTGTCATAATTAAACTCATTGAATTAAACCATTGGGTGTATACAGAAAACCCAGATTTTCGAAGAAACTATTCGGCCTCATTTTAAACACCATGAATTGCTTCAGCCTCCGTGCAAGTTAATGTAATAAAGTATTTCTAGAAATGAGTATTCAGTAGGGAGGGAAGCGAATCCTAGGCAATCCCCCAACTATCTTTTTTTTTTGGTGTTGCAATTGACAGATTTAGATTTGAAAGTTTATTTGCAGAGACTGGTCTGATTGGTTTATTGTCTTCTGTGTCTGAGAACAAAAGGTATATAACGTAATATTTCAGATAATTGAAATGTTTATGGTTTAAAAGATTTAGAACATTTGCATGCTGCTTATCTTAAAGGAGAACTAAACACAAATTTTTATATTTTTATTATCTAAAAACATCCCCCCCAATAAACTAGAAACCACCCAAGTAAATGGCATCAAGTAAATGTAACCACCCGAAGAACCAAACTAGACAAATGTATATATGTGCACTGTTAGAGCATGTCTCTTGACCTCAGTCACATGCTCACTTACCCAATCTGGACAGTAGCAGGATTGGATAGAGACTATTAGTGGGTGTTACCTGGTGTAACGGGTTCCTGTAGTAGCTTTAGAACTGGGCATGTATGAAGAACTTAACAGTCAGTGACCAAATGATGATATTGGAATGCTGGGAAATAAAGCACATAAGCCCAAGCTAGGACGGTAAATTTCACAGAACCAAAATAAAAGACACAGAGAGGCTCTGCCTTGTGATTCAGTGTTGTTGTGAGACTTTAGCCCTTAAACACTGTTTAGATGTACAGAAGTGGAGACTTAATTGGGGGCATGTTTAGAGGGGCATTAGAGGTGCCTGGAATTTCTCCTTTCTGCTGCTCATAGTTTTATGCCATTCCAGCAGCTCCCAGGACGTGACTGTCCCAACAGCAGGGGACAAATCCCAAGTCTTGCACTGAGGGCTGGTAACGCAAAAAGACGAGGGTACAGCAATTATTGGCCCTCCTACCCGTCCCCCAATATAAGGTAAGATTTCCCTTTCTTGCACACTCCTCACAGCCCCCTTTTCTGTATCTGTATCTATCTATCTCTCTCTCTCTCTCTCTCTCTCTATATATATATATATGTAGATAGATAATTATATTATAATATTATATTAATATATATAGCTTGAGAAAGGTCATAGTGATAAGACCGAAACGTCCCTTGTAAACTATACCTAATAAAGTCCTTGGAGTGCACCAATTCTTCATTGAAATTTCTCTCTATATATATATTTATATATTGAAGGTGACGACGGCTGCCTTTGGGCCGAAACGCGTAGGCAAATGGACCTACTAAGGTACAAATAAAATATTGATTTGGAAAGTCCATGGAGTGCTCCACTTACTATACAAAGAATATATACTGAGTTTCGCGGCAGCACCCTGGCATTAGGGTGGAACGGAGTGCGAAAGATCATAGGCATTGTTGTGTATATATATATATATATATATATATATAGCGGTATGCCAATTGATGCACAGTGGAAATTATGTGTGTTTTGCTATGGTGGAATACAGTGGATATAGGATCTTTACACAGGTATGTTTTAAACTGTACTCAGACAGTCACCAGCTTCCAGAGAAACCAAATAGGATAACTGCAGGTCTGAGAATATACCCAGGCAATCCTGCCATACTATGTGGTTCAAACTGAACATGCTATGTTCATACTTATTACCACGGCAAGTGCGACATTTAAATCTAAATTTAAATATGTTATGACTTGGGAGCACAGAATGCTGATTAGATCAGGTTTATAAAAAGGTTTGGCAATTGGGCCTGGTACAGTACTGAGTCTAAATGGGGCATTTCATCTGCAGGTACAAGGACAGGTGGATTTAAATCAATACTATCAGTAGCAGCCTCCATAGCTTAAAGGGCATGTCCACCCCCAAACTAAAATTAAACAAACTACTGCCTCACTAAGTAGTTTTAAAAAAAATCCTTAAAACCTTAAATCTCTGCTACTTATGTAGAGTCCAGGAGGAGAGAGTAGTAGCTGTCTTCCTGTCCAAAGGTTTCTCCTTTTCCTCTGAAAGGACAGTGCAGTGCAGGGGAGCTCTTTCCCCCTCCCTTCCACCCTCCTGAACCCTCCTTGGCCACCCTTCATGTAGCATTAATTTTTTATATTATTGCAGGACATCCCCTCCCACCCTCAACCGCTATATAGGAAGTGGAAAAATACTGAACTGTACTACAGATCCTTACTCCCACCGCGTTCTCTTGCTTGTAGCCAATCACAGCCGCGGCTGCCAGTCCGCCCCCTGCTTGTACTTCCGTTCAGTAGGGAGCCAGATAGAGGGGGCGGTAAGTAAAGTTGGATTCCATTTTTACACATCTAACATAGTGGTTGGGGGGGGTGGAGGGGATGCAAGGCTCTGCAATATATCAAAAATTAATATTGAAGGTGAAGATGCCCTTTAATACAGAGAAAAAATATACAGAGAAAACAGGGAAAATGGTATTACCAGCTTCGCTGCCACCAATTTGTACCAGATCACTGCTTTATGGAATGATTTATGGGCACACTGGCACACAGTGGGTTAAGATAGTCCACAGAATAATACAAGGATCCTCTCACCTGAGGAAGGGGGCACTTACCCCCGAAACGTTGTGAGATGTGTGTGGTCTGTATTAAAAGTTACTATGGAGTGCCACCCTGCTATTGGTTATTCACACTGTGGGTTACTCTGCTGGTCTGACACATAGCAGACCACCATCTGTATGTCTCTCTAGATTGTAAGCTCTTCGGGGCAGGGATCTCATCATAATGCGTCAAGGACCTATGACACTTAACTCCCTTCATCCCTCATTTCTCCCGTCTCTGCGTACTGCAGTTAGAAAACATCTTATTGGTTACTGCAGATTACAGAAATTTTAAACCAATTGTATAAACCATTATTATATTATTATATACTGATGCTTTGTTCTTTTTGCAATGCTGGGGATCCTTTTGCAGAGAGTGTTTCTTTATGCCCTTAGGCAACCTTGGTTTACAAACAACAGTAAATAATAATTGTCAGTTTGTGATAATCTTGTTAAAGGGGGAGTCTAGTTCAAGAAAATAAACTAGAAATCCTCTGCTCCAATAAAGGTATGCCCATGAATATCAAATAAAAAAAGGGACGTGTAGTGAGAAAATGGGATGAATCCAAACCACTGTCTATATATAAATAGATTTTCTCAGAGGACGAATATGATTAACAAAAGAAAGTGCTAGCTTTGTTTAAAAATAAACATGAAAAAAGTAACTTTCAACTATTAACATTAATTCAGTAGAACCCAACGGTCCGTTCTCTATTCCGTCATGATGTTCGCTTCCCATCATTCACAAGCAATGGCGAGATATTTTCAGCTTTACCTTTTTTCCCTGCAGTGTAAGTGCTAAGGGCATGACAGATACATGTCGGCAGTGTAAAGGGCTGTTGTTTCTTTTGTATTGTTATAATTGTTTCATCCGTTTTAACTTTGCAATTCAAGAGTCATTGATGTCAGGTCCTTAGGGCATGCTTTGGCTAGTGTACTGACTAAATGAAGTAGGCACCCTTATTAACTTGTCAGAGGAAGATGCACTGCATTGTTTGCTCACCCATTTGCTTAACTTAAATAAGGTTGGTGGTTAGGCTTCTGTGGCATTGTGCTCTCTGCTAATTATCAGACTATTTGTTTTAGCGACAATTAGCCACCTGGTACATTCTCCCACTGAAGTCAGGTCATCATCATGAGCTAAATCTTCTTTAGGACAAAGAAATAAAAATAATAAGTAAATAAACAAATAAAAAGACGTGGGGGAAAGGAACATGGAAAATGGTCTTAAATAAGTGAAAAGTTAAATAGGGCATTGTAATCCAGGACAGGATTATGGACTATTGGCTGTCATGTCCTTAGTTAGATTTTATTTAAAGATGATCTAAGTTTTGTGCTGGGTAGAATCAACAATAATATTAAAAAGAAAATCTTACTTTATATTTTGCCAGAGATAGAATGACTGTGTTTAATAGTTAGTACAAGGCACACACTGTATGTTGTTCAATAGGCGGTTTATATGTATGGTGGCGTATTAATACTACACAGACTGCAAGTGGTACAGTATGTTACAAGATTTGTACTGGTCATTTGTTATAAAGGGACAGTAAAGGCTAGGCCACATCAGGCCATTTAACACGCAATCCAGTTGTGTGATAAAAGGCACACAATAGTGTGGCCCAATTTTAGTGGCACACTAGGGGCGCTACAGCCGTTTGCGTTGTGATCTGTTGATCGGAGCACAGGCGATCACCATTTTTGGTGTGATCGCAGCAGTGATCACAGATCAAGTGGGCACCGACACTTAGTGTGTGTGGCCTTAGTCTTAAGTCTAAACTGACATTTACTTGCTGAAAGTAAGTTTTATGTTAGAAACTATTGGGCATATGTAAAACCCTTAAGGGGAGAGCTGCAACTGCTAAATATAACCTTAAAGACACTTTAACCCTTAAGCAATGTACCAAGGGTATACTTGCTGTGGTGCGCAAAGCAGGAAGGGGAGACAGTGCGACCGACACAAGCATTCTATCAAGGCTTTTGTGGCGACCAACGCAAGATTCCTGACCCGGAACACACTCTATTATTAATATGCCTGTAAAAAATATATAAATAAAATCGGAATTTCAAAATTTGTTGCTCCTTCTTTTCTGGCTCTTTACCACACCATTGTCAGCTCAATGAGCATAAAGATCACCTGCTAAAGAAAATCCAGCGTTTTGCATAAGTCACTAGTAACTCTACAGTATAAAGATTTTGCCTGTCATACTCCTCCAATTAAACAGCAGGGTTCTTACACACTCACCATCGCTTCTGCACAGGGGTGGCCACTCTGCATGCGTGGTTCTGCAATCCATTTTCAGATCACGTGGTTTTGATTTCCAAGTGTATGCCGTAGATTAATTCATATTTAAAACACACTAAACAAAGGGCATCAAACAAAGGTATAAAACAGTCCTGTTTTTTTCTTTCATTTAAGAAAGCCATTTTCCCGTATGAAAGTCATAAGCATTTACCCTAAATTGGCAAACAAATTTATTTGGCACTATAAAACTGCTTATTTTCCCATGACTGTTATGTGGAAATATATTTCTTTATCAAAACTCATAGCCACCTTGTCTCTCGTTCATTCCTTAACTCATGTGCTTTCAATGTTCACATAAATACTCTTTGAAACCAACGCAGCTTCATTGAATCTATTGCTTCCCACTGGAATGGAGCCATGCGCGCTCATGCCAATATATGAATAGATTTTCTTTCAAGGCAGCATAGCGCTCACTAAGCCCAACCATGTGTCAGAGAAGCCAATATTTGTATTCCAAAATAGCACCATCCAATTCATGCTTATATACATTACACCCTACATTATTTCTCGTCTTAATTAAACTCATTGAATTAAACCATTGGGTGTGATACAGAAAACCCAGATTTTCGAAGAAACTATCGGCCTCATTTTAAACACCATGAATTGCTTCAGCCTAGTGCAAGTTAATGTAATAAATATTTCTAGAAATGAGTATTCAGTAGGGAGGGAAGCGAATCCTAGGCAATCCCCAAACTATCTTTTTTTTTTGTGTGTTGCAATGACAGATTTAGATTTGAAAGTTTATTTGCAGAGACTGGTCTGATTGGTTTATTGTCTTCTGTGTCTGAGAACAAAAGGTTATAACGTAATATTTCAAATAATTGAAATGTTTATGGTTTAAAAGATTTAGAACATTTGCATGTGCTATCTTAAAGGAGAACTAAACACAAATTTTTATATTTATTATCTGAAAACACCCCCAATAAACTGAAACACCCCCAAGTAAATGGCATCAAGTAAATGTAACCACCTGAAGAACCAAACTAGACAAATGTATATAGTGCACTGTTAGAGCATGTCTCTTGACCTCAGTCACATGCTCACTTACCCAATCGGACAGTAGCAGGATTGGATAGAGACTATTAGTGGGTGTACCTGTGTGTAACGGGTTCCTGTAGTAGCTTTAGAACTGGGCTGTATGAAGAACTTAACAGTCAGTGACCAAATGATGTATTGGAATGCTGGGAAATAAAGCGCATAAGCCCACTAGGACGGTAAATTTCACAGAACCAAAATAAAAGACACAGAGAGGCTCTGCCTTGTGATTCAGTGTTGTTGTGAGACTTTAGCCCTTAAACACTGTTTAGATGACAGAAGTGGAACTAATTGGGGGCATGTTTAGAGGGGCATTAGAGGTGCCTGGAATTTCTCCTTTCTGCTGCTCATAGTTTTATGCCATTCCAGCAGCTCCCAGGAGTGACTGTCCCAACAGCAGGGGACAAATCCCAAGTCTTGCACTGAGGTGGTAACGCAAAAAGACGAGGGTACACAATTATTGGCCCTCCTACCCGTCCCCCAATATAAGGTAAGATTTCCCTTTCTTGCACACTCCTCACAGCCCCCTTTCTGTATCTGTATCTATCTATCTCTCTCTCTCTCTCTCTCTCTATATATATAATATATATGTATATATATAATATTATATATATATTATAGCTTGAGAAAGGTCATAGTGATAAGACCGAAACGTCCCTTGTAAACTATACCTAATAAGTCCTTGGGTGCACCAATTCTTCATTGAAATTTCTCTCTATTATATATTTATATATTGAAGGTGACGACGGCTGCCTTTGGGCCGAAACGCGTAGGCAAATGGACCTACTATGGTACAAATAAAATATTGATTTGGAAAGTCCATGGAGTGCTCCACTTACTATACAAAGAATATATACTGAGTTTCGCGGCAGCACCCTGGCATTAGGGTGGAACGGAGTGCGAAAGATCATAGGCATTGTTGTGTATATATATATATATATATATATATATAGCGGTATGCCAATTGATGCACAGTGGAAATTATGTGTGTTTTGCTATGTGTGAATACAGTGGATATAGGATCTTTACACAGGTATGTTTTAAACTGTTACTCAGACAGTCACCAGCTTCCAGAGAAACCAAATAGGATAATCCTGCAGGTCTGAGAATATACCCAGGCAATCCTGCCATACTATGTGGTTCAAACTGAACATGCTATGTTCATACTTATTCACCACGGCAAGTGCGACATTTAAATCTAAATTTAAATATGTTATGACTTGGGAGCACAGAATGCTGATTAGATCAGGTTTATAAAAAGGTTTGGCAATTGGGCCTGGTACAGCTACTGAGTCTAAATGGGGCATTTCATCTGCAGGTACAAGGACAGGTGGATTTAAATCAATACTATCAGTAGCAGCCTCCATAGCTTAAAGGGCATGTCCACCCCCCAAACTAAACTTAAACAAACTACTGCCTCACTAAGTAGTTTTAAAAAAAATCCTTAAATACCTTAAATCTCTGCTACTTATGTAGAGTCCAGGAGGAGTAGTAGCTGTCTTCCTGTCCAAAGGTTTCTCCTTTTCCTCTGAAAGGACAGTGGCATGTGCAGGGGAGCTCTTTCCCCCTCCCTTCCACCCTCCTGAACCCTCCTTGGCCACCCTTCATGTAGCATTAAATTTTTTATATATATTGCAGGACATCCCCTCCCACCCTCAACCGCTATATAGGAAGTGGAAAAATACTGAACTGTACTTACAGATCCTTACTCCCACCGCGTTCTCTATTGCTTGTAGCCAATCACAGCCGCGGCTGCCAGTCCTGCCCCCTGCTTGTACTTCCGTTCAGTAGGGAGCCAGATCACGAGGGGCGGTAAGTAAAGTTTGGATTCCATTTTTACACATCTAACATAGTGGTTGGGGGTGGAAGGGGATGCAAGGCTCTGCAATATATCAAAAATTAATATTGAAGGTGAAGATGCCCTTTAATACAGAGAACAAATATACAGAGAAAACAGGGAAAATGGTATTACCAGCTCTGCTGCCACCAATTTGTACCAGATCACTGCTTTATGGAATGATTTATGGGCAACATGGCACACAGTGGGTTAAGATAGTCCACAGAATAATACAAGAATCCTCTCACCTGAGGAAGGGGGCACTTACCCCCCGAAACGTTGTGAGATGTCGTGTGGTCTGTATTAATAAAGTTACTATTTGGAGTGCCACCCTTGCTATTGGTTATTCACACTGTGGGTTACTCTGCTGGTCTGACACATAGCAGACCACCATCTGTATGATCTCTCTAGATTGTAAGCTCTTCGGGGCAGGGATCTCATTCATAATGCGTCAAGACCTATTGCACTTAAATCAATTAATACATAATTTATACGTATATGCTTTCTTAACCGATGTATACAATTGTATTTAATTTAATTTTTATCTATCTGTATAATGGCTTGCACTTATTCCCTTGTTTGTATACTCTGTGTTTTTTTAATGTACAGCGCTGTGTACCCAAGTGGCGCTTTATAAATAAAATTATACATACATACATACATACAGTGCACACAGTTTAATTACATTTAACAGTAAGTATTGCAATTTTTTAATAACAAACATAAATAGTTTCCCCACATAACATGTACAGTAATGGAGAAGTCCCTGCCTATGGTGCACCACTTTAAATATTGACCATGCCTGTATATTGTGTGTCCTTTGGTGTACACTTATCTGTTTCTTCAGAGTTTGTATCCAATAAGGTAAATTGTCTGTCCAATAATCTGTCCTCCCAACAGGTGGTAAAATGATCTTATACACAGGATCTGGTGTTACATTGAACATCACTCCAAAGCACACACCACAATCTACTTTCACCTTCTCTCCACCTAGCCATAGAGAGCAGGGGTGTCTTGTCTCTTATTACTCACTGATACCACCTGCAGGCTGGAAGTGGTATATAAGGAGCCTGGTGTATAGGCTTTTCATTTATGTGATAACAGTAATGTATACTAAAAACCCTTTGTTTATAAAGTATGCCAGTGTGCAGATAATATGATATTGTATGGGGCCTAGGAATGTGCATTGATTATCTTTTCTATGTTTGTATAAATGTTTGACCAGATCAGTAGCACTTCCGCTAAAGGTATTTGTAAATTAGCCTAATTGGAGTGCTTCCACAACCCTTGTATTGTATCTATCTATTGGGAGGCTTGGTCAAGCTTCCATGTGGTAATAGCACCCCCAACACGCCCCTTATATGGGAGGTCCTATGCCTTAAATATAAAGCACTGGTTGGGTGGATGGCCTCTTCCCTCATTTTAAAAAAGCCAAAGGGCTGGGGAGAAGTGAGAAAGCCTGTTGTATAAGTAAAAAAGGTTAGGACCTTCCAGACTGGGGTTACCTTGACGTGGTTGGAAGGATTTTCATTCATGTGATCACAGTAATGTATATTAAAACCCCTTTGTTTATTAAGTATGCCAGAGTGCAGATAATATATAATATAATATATATATCCCGCCCTGCCTACAGTACTGTTATTCTACTACCTATCACTTTCTTATGGCTAAACAACAAAAATCTAACATTTACTGTGGCCATTAATTATTATGCTGTATTAGAATTGTTCACCTTTAAAACCATTCCCTTAGTAGATGGGTGTTATCCTATTCTTTGCAGCATATTGAGTTACAGTGTTTGCTGTGTGGCTCCTTCTTTTCTAGGCAGTCGGCTTGTATGTCTATGTATGTCTAATAGAGCTTGTTAATTTGGCTTGAAAAAGCCAAATTACTGTTCTTTCTATTTCTTCTTCTTTTTCTTCTTCCGTTTTATTCTTCCGCTTTTTTGGACCGTATCTCCTCCCACAGTTTTTAAGCCAGAGACATGAAATTCGGTAAAGACGTGCGGGGTATATAGGAGAAGTGTGCTATCTTCTAGCTAAGGAATCTGCAGAAGCGTTACGGCGTTATCTGCGAATTTGCGGACATTTTTTCCCATAGACTATAATGGTAACAATCTTAAAATGTGGATATTTCAAAACAGTTTTTTTCATGGTCATAAATACAAATGGTGATACCCCCAACCCCCCACACAGACCCAGGTACACCCACCTACTGACCTACCTTTCCATTTACATGGAAGCCATGTACTTAAAGGGTAACTAAAGTAAAAAAAAAAAATTTTGACCAATCATCAAAAAGATTCAATAAAAGTTTTTAGCATTGAAAATGGTGCTAATTTTGCTCTAACCAATCAGATGTTAGCTTTCTGATTGATTGGATCAAAATTAGCACCACTTTGGGCTGGGTACACACAAAAGTCCCAAACGAGTTCACTACAAACTCATCATTCCCATTATTGAGTTTTAAAATCTGCAGCAAACACACATATTCCCTTCCAAAATGCAGCCCTTCAAGCCAAATTCAAAGTTTATACTTAAACTTTCCCTTTCTAGTTATATGTTGTTTTTCTTTGTGTATTCATGTTATGCACTTGTGTATCCAATTTCTTGATTAAGTGCAATTTAATAAACAGTATTTAATAAAAATAATGCTGTATTAAAAAATCAATTCATTCACTCAGTTTACTCTGGATCTTGCTATACTAGTCAGTTTGACCAACTTGAGCAGCATTGGTCTTGGCTCACAATCATTTCTAAACTCTAGCCTACATCCTATGAGTGTAATATAGTCTGAAGAATAGCTTCTGTAAATTATATACTATATGTAGCTTGAATATTTTATTTAAAAGGTACATCATTACGTAACACAATCCATTTCAATGCATCCTAAAGGGACTCACTTATCTCTGTATGATCCACTTTGATATCCCAAAAGACAATTTTGTTGAAGCATATCTATTTAAGTATACAGTATCTCTTTAAGAATTCATCTAGAACTTTCAAATCTTCCATGCACCTCGGGCAACCACAGGATTTTCAACAGGGGGGTTCCTGAATGGGTTACCACCGAACAAGCACAGTAGGAAGTTCATGACCAAATACATCCAAATATTCTATTATATAGTGATCATATAATATTATATATGTTCCCTACATGTTATGATTATTATCACAGTTAGCTAATACAGTTATCACCTTTACTTTTACCATTTTTATTTTTTAACTTCTGTTTTACTTTCCATACAAACCTGGCACAAGCTTTAAAGGGCATTTCCACCCTCATAACTTAATTTTGCATACTGCTTTAGCACCCCCCTCTCCTAAACACATTTTCACTACATTTACCTTTACCAGATATACTTCTAAATTCACACAGCTGGATCCCTCGCCACGTCTCTTTGCTCCTCTGCAGCTTCCAGGTCTGGACACCAGTCAAATAAGAGCTTATGTCACTGCCAGTGGCTGCCACACATACCTGAAGCTTCTCCCTCTGGTGCTGTGTGCGGTCCTGTTTTATAGATTTCAATGGCGCCATTGACCTCTAGTGGAAGCAGAATGGCACTGGAGGCAATCTGCTCATGGCGCCGCTGCCCCTAGCAGGGCTTCATGCTGTGCGACACGTAAATTACACATACAGCAGCAGAGGCAGCTTCTACTATCTGTGTAAGGTTAGAAGCATTTATGGTAAAGGTAAGTATATGAAAACGAGTTTGGGGGGCCTTAAGCAGTATGTATTATTAAGTTATGAGTGTGGACATGCCCTTTAGGGCTAGGCCTCATTAGCGCATTTCCCATGCACTGGCAATTGCTGGGCAAGCCCATATCATATACATAAATCTGCAGGTGATTGATGACATCTGGGGCATTCTGAGTGTGTTGGTGATATTTTGGAGTTAGGCACTGTGAATGATATAAAATTGAATTCATTTGGGCTGTTAGGGAGGCTAGTGTGTGGAATTCCATTAGTTCTTCCAAGTTTTCTTCTGTGGGGATAAATTGTGTCCATTTTGTAAGTATTTTAGCTGTATCTAGTGTACTTGAGTATATTAGAATACAATCTGAAGTTTAGTTGTTTACCATCTGGTTGTTTGAGACTTTGTATTATTGGATTTGGGGGAAACTGGAATGGTTGAGACCTAAAATTCTGACATTAGACAAAGTTGTAGTTGTTAATATGTTTATCTTTAACTATTTGATGGAAAAAATTATATTCCCATTCCTTCCCATATTGGAGCCACTGTAAGTGTTGCAAGGTGTGGATAGTTGTTTAAATGTCATATTGAGGTCTCACAAGATTTTTGTTTTATATGTAGGGATGTGCCACCTCAAAGAATTTGGTAGTTTTTAGCATCTAGAAAATTGAATGTGCCACATATAAATTAGATTCTTAGTTATAAGACTATATATGATTGCTGCTAGAATTCTTTTAGACATGAAACATATACAGTAAGACTTTTTGCCCCTTCAGTCTGACATAAAATCCTTCTCAGGGTAGGTAGAGATGACCTATACCGAACTAGGTCCATGGGCCTGTCTCCCATTTTAGGGATTATTTGGATCCCATTGGTAGGTGAGTAACTGAGCAATATTTTCAACCATGTTGAAGGGTTTATAGTGCATAGTTACTCTCTGCAGGGGCTGCTGGGGTGGACTTGGATGGGTTTTTGTTGTGCGTTTTGGCTGGCAAGTTATCAGGTGTCCAAACACGGACTGCCTTCCAGGGACCCTCAAACAATTTTGTGACTCTATACACCATCACATGAAAATATGCCGTGTAGACCATAAAATAGAAATTCCAGTCCAGCTTGGCCTGATCGCTTTTGGATGTCTAGGACAGTGTCTCTTTCTTGGTGTTAGTCCAAGGAGAAGTCTGGTAAGAGTTTAATAGTATAATTCTCATGTTGTAGATCGCCCTCTGTCCTTGCTATGCAAAGAAGCAAGTGTTCAGTAGGTATTACTGGTAGTGGCCTGGCTGCAATGCTATGTGCACGCTCTATGGTGAAGCTGTGAGATAGACCCTTATTTCAAAAATTATCTGAAACCCATTGTTCTAGATCATTAGCCAGGCTTCTCCCTTGGGAAACCCCAGAAATCTACATTCTGACAATGTAATCTGTTTTCCAGATCATCAAGTTTGTGTGGGTATCTCAAGTTTTGCCTGTGTGGGTAGATAAAGCCCCTATATTAGCTTTGGGTGATAGATATGCAGGAACTAGTGTGGTGGTACCATGTGCGTCCAAGCTCCACCCCCCGTAAATCTTATATTTTTTATCCTCTGCCTTGTGTAATATGCCATATTCCAGTCTTTTTCTGCAAAAATAAATCAAAATGTTTGAGGTTAGGCACTGGTGACTTCAATCATCAACATGGTTCAGTGACTTTCTTTCTTTCCCCGTACTATGGGGCTGATTTACTCATAGTTCACTACCAGTTAGCATGACTTTAACTCCATATTAGCATTACTTGCGATTCAATATCGCGTTTGCGCTAGATTTATCGCTAATAGCTGGCGTTAAAATCCCGCAGTGAATAAATCCCTTCTCTGTATTTAACCACGTTCGCAAACGTGGGCTCTGGGTAAGTGAGCCTGTATGTCTTTGGTGTGCAGGCTTACAAATCTAGCGCAGAAGTGGTGTAGAGGGTGCAAATTTCATTAAAGCATTGTTAACCTTATTTTAATTCTATAACTTCTCACAGACTGTGATCCAGGGCTCATATTTAACCCTGACTTATTTGAAACTACATTTCCTCTTCAAGGACCTGTTGTTTGTAATGGTTCATTCACACATTCACAGAGGCCGAAGATCGTGCTGTGCAACGAGGCTTGATCCGTTACGGCAGACGAAGTGCCCATACACAGAACGATTGTTGGGCAAAACGGGCGCTAATACAAATAGCCCATAGTCGGCCCCCGTGATCGCATGTGTGTATGAAGCTTAGATGTTTGGTAAAGGCATGTTTTGTAAGGCGTGCATATGTAACATTTTTTAAAAATTTTTTACCTTTAATCTTCAATACTAAAGATTTTCGACCAAGCAAATGTGACTAAGCTTGAATGGAAAAATAAAGAAATAAAAAAGATATATTGCAAACGTCATTCTTCATAAAGGGTAGCAGACACCAGAACAGGCTAAAACACTTGTTTTGACAACTTTACTGGAATTTTGTGAATGGCTAATAAATCATTTTTCATACTTATTGTAAAATGGAATAACTAAACGAAGGTTCGCAATACAAAAAAAGTTAATAAAAACGTTTGCGCGCCATGCTCAAAAAATCAAAACAGTCAATTTTGCGAGAGAAAAAAATGTATTGCTGACAGGAAATTCCAAGTTGTCTGCCGCCTCTCGACTGGAATTGTTATTAAGTTTATGTCAAAACACTTCTATGAAGGGATGCAAATAGCTTGTAACGTTTGACTTCTTTTGTTGTGTTGAACTGGAGCCAGGCAAAGTATTCATATACAGACTCACTCTGGAAATTCATCACCTTCTTATTGAGAATTTCATTTCTTGAGTTTTGAGGAAAATTTCAACTGAATGACATTGACTGGCTACTCTTTATGGCTGCTAGAAAGTTTAATTTAAACCAGTAAAAATGTATGCCATATTATTGGTTATTGTTATTTATGTGAGGAAATGAAGTACCTTTCATTGGCATTTTTAAAACTGTACTGTGCTTTTTATATCTCTAGAATGCAGGGAATACGGTGAGCACACCAAAATGACACTATTGTTCTCTTGGTCATGTTTCATATTCCTTTACACACCAAGAAGCTCTGTTGGATATCATTTTATTATCAGCGTTTTGTTTGTTAAACATTTCAGCACAAGTGGCCTCAGGAAGCCATACATGAATTAACTTATGTTCGCTTAATTTACATTTTGATTGGATTGCTCGATAAAACTATCACAGAACCAAACACATTGACTCTAGTATGCGTACATGTTTGTTAATTCAATTGAACAGAAATCACTTAGAAGTCGCAAAAAAACATCAGATTCTTGTATGATCAAAGTGAATTTCCATCCTGACCAAGGTTTGATCAATCCCATATTTTATACGATCACCTTGGTTTAATTTAATAGCAACATACTAACATAGTATTGGAGGTTGAATACAGACATACTTCCATCTAATCCAACCATTATAGCCTGCCCATAAGCCCTACCTAACAGAAAAAGGGAAAAAAAAAAAAAACAGGAAGGATTTTTTTTTCCACCTCCTTCCCAAACTCCAAAAGGCAATAGGAACCGATCCCTGGATCAACCAGGACTACAGCATATGTATTAATTCCAATAGTCTTCTATATATTTGAGTTTTAGAAACTTATCCAGACCCGCCCTTAAAGCTATATAATGAACTTGCCATTGCCAAATCTACTGGAAGAGAGAAACAATCCAACTAGATTGTTTCTTTTTTGTAGATTACAAGATAGAAAAGTATAATCAGAAAACACACTTATATTACAAGGTACATTAAAGGACATTAAAGGGCATGTCCACCCCCAAAACTATAATTTAACCCACTACTGTCCCCACTTTGTAGTTTAAAATAAACCTTACCTTACATCTCTGCTCCTTACTCCAAGCTGTCTGTGAGCCATCTGTTCCTCATGCTCATCTAGGTCTGGAGCATGCGCAGCATGCCCCCTCCCACCATCTGGATCCATTCTCAGCCATGGTTGCCCCTAGAGTGAAATCATTTGGAGGTAAGGTAAGTAACCCCTGCCCACCCCCAACCGCCACAATATTTCTTTTAAATCCCCCCCGATCCATACTTACAGAGACTTCTCTCCCGTGGCGTTTCTAGTGACGTCAGCCTCATTTGTATTTGGCTGCCTCTCAGACAATCACAGACGCAGCTGAGGTCCGGCCCCTGCTGCAGCAAGGAGGCCGATTAGATCTCTGCGGGGAGAGAAGGCAGTGTAAGTAGAAATCGGGGACTTTTTAAAGAAATATGTGGCGGTTGGGGGTAGGTAGGGGTTACCTACCTTCCCCGAAAGTTGTTTTTTGGGGGTGGACATGCCCTTTAAAAGAAAATGGACCAACATTTAATGAATAAAAATCTTAAATATATCTTGGTTTCTTAAACAAAATAATCTTCCTTCATTTCCGTATCAATCCTGGTATCATAAGTATTTAAGAGATCCTTTTTTAGAGATTTGCACAGTTAAAGACAAGTCTCTAAGAAGGCAGAAAGCTATACAATGAAAACAAGAGACTCATTGTGGCTTTTCCATGTACAATTATTCATATTTGCATTTATGTCACAACCAAGAAATATACAGGAAATTCAACAAAATTCTTATTGTTAAAAATTGTGATAATTTTTGCCCAACCAATCAGATCTTATTTAACATTTAAAGCTAACATCTGATTGGTTGGGCACAATTAGCACCATATTTACAATAAGAACTTTTATTGAATCTTCCTGATACTGTTTTATTAAAATCCACATCATCTATGCTTTTTAGCTTTATGATTAAGAAGTCCTCCTCCTTGTCCAAGTTTTCATTTTTGTATTATATATTTAAAAGAATTCCCTCTCCATGGCTTTATGGATTTCTCAGGGACAGCTCTCCCATGTTTATTTCAGACCCTTTGTCAATGGGGCTTTATTGAGACTGATTATTATACCTGAAATAAGGTTTGCAACATAAACTGTAATTTCCAAAATTTACTCTTAGCAGTAATATTTTATAAGCTTGTTACTGTATCGAGATTTTAAAAAATTGGATTTTAGGTGCTTTTTGTAACGAGCAGTCTAATACACTTTGTAAAACTTTGAAACATGGTAATAATGCAACTTAGGATTGTGAGTTTAGAGTTTTAGAACTCCCTGATATCTTATCAGCATAGTCCTCAACAGCATTAAGGGCTAGGCCACACTAGCGCGTTTGCGCCTGCAATTTTCGCTATAATGGAATTGCAGGAACATGAAAATTCCCGTGATTTCCAATGCGCATGCCATTGCGCGTCCGTTTTGGTAATGCAGTCTTTCACCATTTTTGCTGCGTTAACGTATGCGTTTCCATAATGGAAAATGGCAAAATCGCATGCGCAAAACGCACACGCAATGCAAGACACGCACGCAAACGCAAGACACACAAGAACCCGCCACCAATGCGGGCGATAAAAATTGTGATTGTGTGCGTGATTCCTGTGCGTTGCGTGTGGCTTCAGCCTAACAGACTACCCAATAGACAGCATTATCCAAACTGCTTACACTAAAATTAAACATATTCAACCTCCTAAACATCTTGCAGTAAATCCTTTATGGTCTGCCATAGGGTCTAAATGGGTTGTAGTTCTCTTTCTGTGCCTGCACATGCTGTAACATACCCATAGTATATTTGAACGATTGCGATGTAGAAGGCTTGATATGAATACTAAGGTGCTTAGTGGTTTTGCAAAACTATGACAGTTGATGATCTTTTTGTATTTAGAACTTACCTCCTTATTGGTTTTCTGTCTTTAGTTCTCATGGCTTATTCAGAATGAATAATATGTGCGAACACTTGATTTATCTTAGTAAAAAGGCTTCTGTGAATCTCCATCTGATAATTGATTAAAGTACCTTGTGTCTCTTAATAGGATGATACAATTTTTTTGTTTGTTTTTTAAATCTTCATTTCTGCGTTTACTTTTTCTGCTGACCTTTAATCCTTCTGCTGGTTTCCAGAGTAAGTGGAAAGATAGCGGGGCCAGATGATACCCTTGTATTTCCTTATATTTTACTTAAAGGGCACGTCCACCCTTAATAATTTTTGATATTATGTACTGCTGCTTCCCCAGCCCCAAACACATTACTATTATTCACAGAAAGTGCCCAATCTTTACTTACCATGCCTCTGTCCTTCGCCGCACCTGCCCCGGCCCTGTGCTTGCACGGAAATGCAAGCAGTGGGGCGGGACCGAAGCCGCGTCCGTGATTGGCTGAAAGGCAGCCAATCACGGACGCGGCTGCCGGAGTTCAGACCGGGGAAGGAGAGAGGCATGGTAAGTAAAGATCAGGGGACTTTCTGTGCAGAATAGTAATGCGGTTGGGGCTGGGGAAAGGAGCAGTACATATATCAATGGGGTTTACGGTAGGGGAGGGAGACAAAATCGGGAGGAGAGGGAGGGAAGGGAGGGGGGCGAGGACTCTCCTGCACTTTCCTCAAACCTTGACAAGGTTTAGGCTGAGAAAGGCACGATGAGTCACTCGCAGCTCTACACTGCAGTTTCCTGGACTTTGGAGGGAATAGCAGGGCAGCCATTTGGAGCAGAAATGTGAGGTAAGGAGTTTATTAAACTACAGAGTGGGGACAGTATAGGGTTAATTTCAGTTTTGGAGGTGGACATGCCCTTTAATGTCTGTTATATTGATTGTAATAACATTTCATAACAGCATTACTAAATCACAGAAAAACACAGAATATTCTTTTATTAGTATTTTTTCCTTTTGTTCTAGGTCTGTTGTCTCAGAGAGCAAATTGTCTCGAAGACAAGCGGTGCATATCTTATTGTGTCTCCACTTGTAATTGTTAACAAAATCATTTAATCATTTACCCATTAAGCCCTGTAACAGGAAAAAATGTTGACAAATGTTTAGACATTTCTATACTAAATGATTTGTACAAGAGATAGCCGAACTTTCGAAAGTTCGGCCTGTTTTCGAACTTTCGAACTATATGGATAGTTCAAAAGTTCGAAAACGGACCCATTAAAGTCAATGGGAGTCAAAAAGTTTAAAAGATCGAATGAATACAATTAAAATATCAATGGTAACTTATGTAAATGGCAGTGGGACCTGGGAAATGGTCTGGGGAACATGTTCAAATATCCAGGACTTTCGAAAACTCGATTTTACTCTCACGCGCACTACTTTCAAGCTCTCGTGTTTGAACATTCGATAATTATCCGTGAACGACTCGCGATTCGATAACATTATATTTACTCGCGTATAGGTATATAGATATTTTACTCGCGGATTCGAGAATTGATATTTCTCGCGCATTGGTAAATAGACATTTTACTCATGGATTGAGAATTCATATATTACTGGCGTATAGGTATAATAGACATTTTACTCACGGATTCGAGAATTCGATATTTACACGCGTATTGGTATAATAGACATTTTACTCACGGATTCAATATTCGATATTTACTCGCTATAGTTTATATAGACATTTTACTCACGGATTCAATATTCGATATTTACTCGCGTATAGGTATAATAGACATTTTACCCGGGTTTTCGAGAATTCGATATTTACACCGTATTGGTATAATAGACATTTTACTGCGGATTCGAGAATTCAATATTTACTGCGTATAGTTATAATAACGTTTTACTTGCGGATTCGATATTCCGCTATTACTCTCTCTGCCTCTCAGACAATCACAGACGCAGCTGAGGTCCGGCCCCTGCTTGCAAGCAGGAGGCCGGATTAGATCTCTGCGGGAGAGAAGGCAGTGTAAGTAGAAATCGGGGGACTTTTTAAAAGAAATATTGTGGCGGTTGGGGGTAGGTAGGGGTTACCTACCTTCCCCCGAAAGTTGTTTTTTGGGGGTGGACATGCCCTTTAAAAGAAAATGGACCAACATTTAATGAATAAAAATCTTAAATATATCTTGGTTTCTTAAACAAAATAACATCTTCCTTCATTTCCGTATCAATCCTGGTATCATAAGTATTAAGAGATCCTTTTTTAGAGATTTGCACAGTTAAAGACAAGTCTCTAAGAAGGCAGAAAGCTATACAATGAAAACAAAGAGACTCATTGTGGCTTTTCCATGTACAATTATTCATATTTGCATTTATGTCAGCAACCAAGAAATATACAGGGAAATTCAACAAAAGTTCTTATTGTTAAAAATTGTGATAATTTTTGCCCAACCAATCAGATCTTATTTAACATTTAAAAGCTAACATCTGATTGGTTGGGGCACAATTAGCACCATATTTAACAATAAGAACTTTTATTGAATCTTCCTGATACTGTTTTATTAAAAATCCACATCATCTATGCTTTTTAGCTTTATGATTAAGAAGTCCTCCTCCTTGTCCAAGTTTTCATTTTTGAATTATATATTTAAAAGAATTCCCTCTCCATGGCTTTATGGATTTCTCAGGGACAAGCTCTCCCATGTTTATTATCAGACCCTTTGTCAATGGGGCTTTATTGAGACTGATTATTATACCTGAAATAAGGTTTGCAACATAAACTGTAATTTCCAAAATTTACTCTTAGCAGTAATATTTTATAAGCTTGTTACTGTATCGAGATTTTAAAAAATTGGATTTTAGGTGCTTTTTGTAACGAGCAGTCTAATACAACTTTTGTAAAACTTTGAAACATGGTAATAATGCAACTTAGGATTGTGAGGTTAGAGTTTTAGAACTCCCTGATATCTTATCAGCATAGTCCTCAACAGTCATTAAGGGCTAGGCCACACTAGCGCGTTTGCGCCTGCAATTTTCGCTATAATGGAAATTGCAGGAATATGAAAATTCCCGCGATTTCCAATGCGCATGCCATTGCGCGTCCGTTTTGGTAATGCATGCGTTCACCATTTTTGCTGCGTTAACGTATGCGTTTCCATAATGGAAAATGGCAAAATCGCATGCGCAAAACGCACACGCAAATGCAAGACACGCACGCAAACGCAAGACACACAAGAACCGCGCACACAATGCGGGCGATAAAAATTGTGATTGTGTGCGTGATTCCTGTGCGTTGCAGTGTGGCTTCAGCCTAACAGACTATCCCAATAGACAGCATTATCCAAACTGCTTACACTAAAATTAAACATATTCAACCTCCTAAACATCTTGCAGTAAATCCTTTATGGTCTGCCATAGGGTCTAAATGGGTTGTAAGTTCTGCTTTCTGTGCCTGGCACATGCTGTACATACCCATAGTATATTTTGAACGATTGCGATGTAGAAGGCTTGATATGAATACTAAGGTGCTTGAGTGTGTTTTGCAAAACTATGACAGTTGATGATCTTTTTGTATTTAGAACTTACCTACCTTATTGGTTTTCTGTCTTTAGTTCTCATGGCTTATTCAGAATGAATAATATGTGCAGAACACTTGATTTATCTTAGTAAAAAGGCTTCTGTGAATCTCCCATCTGATAATGATTAAAGTACCTTGTGTCTCTTATATAGGATGATACAATTTTTTTTGTTTGTTTTTTAAATCTTCATTTCTGCGTTATACTTTTTCTGCTGACCTTTAATCCTTCTGCTGGTTTCCAGAGTAAGTGGAAAGATAGCAGGGCCAGATGATACCCTTGTATTTCCTTATATTTTACTTAAAGGGCACGTCCACCCTTAATAATTTTTGATATTATGTACTGCTGCTTCCCCCAGCCCCAAACACATTACTATTATTCACAGAAAGTGCCCCAATCTTTACTTACCATGCCTCTGTCCTTCGCCGCACTGCCCCGGCCCTGTGCTTGCACGGAAATGCAAGCAGTGGGGCGGGACCGGCAGCCGCGTCCGTGATTAGCTGAAAGGCAGCCAATCACGGACGCGGCTGCCGGGAGTTCAGACCGGGGAAGGAGAGAGGCATGGTAAGTAAAGATCAGGGGACTTTCTGTGCAGAATAGTAATGCGGTTGGGGCTGGGGAAAGGAGCAGTACATAATATCAATGGGGTTTAACGGTAGGGGGAGGGAGACAAAATCGGGAGGGAGAGGGAGGGGGGCGAGGACTCTCCTGCACTTTCCTCAAACCTTGACAAGGTTTAGGCTGAGAAAGGCACAGGATGAGTCACTCGCAGCCTCTACACTGCAGTTTCCTGGACTTTGGAGGGAAATAGCAGGGCAGCCATTTGGAGCAGAAATGTGAGGTAAGGAGTTTATTAAACTACAGAGTGGGGACAGTATAGGGTTTAATTTCAGTTTTGGAGGTGGACATGCCCTTTAATGTCTGTTATATTGATTGATAATAACATTTCATAACAGCATTACTAAATCACAGAAAAAAACACAGAAACTATTCTTTTATTAGTATTTTTTCCTTTTTGTTCTAGGTCTGTTGTCTCAGAGAGCAAATTGTCTCGAAGACAAGCGGTGCATATCTTTATTGTGTCTCCACTTGTAATTGTTAACAAAATCATTTATATCATTTACCCATTAAGCCCCTGTACACAGGAAAAAATGTTGACAAATGTTTAGACATTTCTATACTAAATGATTTGTACAAGAGATAGCCGAACTTTCGAAAGTTCGGCCTGTTTTCGAACTTTCGAACTATATGGATAGTTCAAAAGTTCGAAAACGGACCCATTAAAGTCAATGGGAGTCAAAAAGTTTGAAAAGATCGAATGAAATACAATTAAAATATCAATGGTAACTTAATGTAAATGGCAGTGGGACCTGGGAAATGGTCTGGGGAACATGTTCAAATATCCAGGACTTTCGAAAACTCGATTTTACTCTCACGCGCACTACTTTCAAGCTCTCGTGTTTGAACATTCGATAATTATCCGATGAACGACTCGCGGATTCGATAATTCAATATTTACTCGCGTATAGGTATAATAGATATTTTACTCGCGGATTCGAGAATTCGATATTTACTCGCGCATTGGTATAATAGACATTTTACTCATGGATTTGAGAATTCAATATTTACTGGCGTATAGGTATAATAGACATTTTACTCACGGATTCGAGAATTCGATATTTACACGCGTATTGGTATAATAGACATTTTACTCACGGATTCAATATTCGATATTTACTCGCATATAGGTATAATAGACATTTTACTCACGGATTCAATATTCGATATTTACTCGCGTATAGGTATAATAGACATTTTACCCGGGTTTTTTCGAGAATTCGATATTTACACGCGTATTGGTATAATAGACATTTTACTCGCGGATTCGAGAATTCAATATTTACTTGCGTATAGTTATAATAGACGTTTTACTTGCGGATTCGATATTCGATATTTACTCGCGTATAGGTATAATAGACATTTTACTTGGGGATTCGAGAATTCGCTATTTACACGCGTATTGGTATAATAGACATTTTACTCGCGGATTCGAGAATTCGATATTTACTCGCAGATAGGTATATAACTTATTTTATTTCGGGGATTCAAAGAATTTTGATATTTATTCGCGTATAGGTATAATAGATATTTTACTTGCGGATTCAAGAATTCGATATTTACTCGCGTATAGGTATAATAGACATTTTACCCGCGAATTCGATATTCAATATTTACTCGCATATAGGTATAATAGACATTTTACCCGCGAATTCGATATTCAATATTTACTCGCATATAGCTATAATAGACATTTTACTGCATATTCGCACGCCTCGAACGTTCGGACATTCGATAATTATCGAAAGTCCAGAAAATATTGAAAATCCGGGTCCGGGATAGTTCGAGAAGTCTGAGTCCGTTCCAACTCGAATAGTTCGGCTCGAACTCGGGTTTGAGTTCGAGCTCTAGTCCATCTCTAATTTGTACTTAACACTGACTTTAGTTAAGTGGTTAGTATTGTGTCCCTACATCCATCATCAACTCTTAGGTTGATTTTTTGTAGCGAACGCTTGGCCAGTACAAATCACTGTCAACGGCGGCAACTATAAGGAACTGCATCATCAGACGTGATTTATCAACATGTCTGATCGCCTGTTCATCTGTTCCGGTATCGGTCGCACCAGCAGCCGAAAGCAGCACAGATTTTTTCCCCACGACCGACAGATTCACTGTAGAATTATCAGTCAATTGGCCCGAAAAGTCTACCTGTGTGTACCCAGCCTTAGAGGCCATAGCTAGTACCTAATACAGAAGAAAGGCAAACCAAGTGGACCTTACAACTATTAGAGATCTTTTTATTGTAGTTATACAGGTTATTTGTGTATGCAACAACATCACTTGTGGATTCCTTTCAGCTCAATCACAGTTATGTATTGTTGATGATTTTAGCAATAAAATACAGGTCTAGTCACCAATTAAAAAAATGAACACATT
Organism: Hymenochirus boettgeri; assembly: GCA_019447015.1. Classification (NCBI taxonomy): domain Eukaryota; kingdom Metazoa; phylum Chordata; class Amphibia; order Anura; family Pipidae; genus Hymenochirus; species Hymenochirus boettgeri. The sequence goes on from CM033474.1 coordinate 78,983,127, forward strand.
TTAAAAATCTAGATACACGGGTAAGTCAGATGTTAATAAGCATAAGGGTCTGTCTTGCGGATGTCATCTCACTAACATAGCAAACAGCAGTGGCGTAGCTACAGACTTATGGGCCCTGATGCAAAATTTGGGCATGGGCCCCCCAACAATGCCGCAAACACAAATCGGCACAACAATCCAAATAATCATTGGTAAAATGCTTTGTATATAACCACTGATAAAATAGTTGGCACAAACACTGGTTAAATGCTTGGCATGCAGACACTGATAAACTGGTTGGGAAACTGGCACTGCACACAGCCAGGCACTGGTTAAATGCTTGGCACACAGACAATGGTAAAAATGCTTTGTATACAGACCAATGGTAAAACAGTTAGCACACAGACTGGTAGTTTTGGAACCTTAGCACGAAATGGGGCCCCTTCTTGGCCAAGGGCCCCAGTACAGTCGCATCCCCTGCACAGTACATTGCTTCATTTTTTGGGGAAAATGAATGTCTATGGGATTGAGTGACTTGTTATAAGTAGAGTGTGCAGTGTTTAAAGACTTGTCTTTCTGTATTCCTTTCCAATGCAGTCATTACTTTTATGTTAAAATAATTGTTAGGGTCTTAAGTTCTGTGTCCTTTTAATGAGTTATTTTATTTAAAGCAGCTTGTTCATGTGGAAACAAGAGGCTATTACTTTTACAGCAAGCTTCATTGTTCCAGATTGTATTCACTTTAATTATTCTGTGGTTTTAAAATCCTGGTGGTTCCTCAATTTCTAATTTGCTCCAATTGCTCGGTCATTAATTTAGATCATATCAAGTCAAAAAGTATCACTGAGCTTTGTATGAAAGAATGGCACCCTCAGCATTTGCTGTCTAAAATGCTGTATTAATAAAAGGGATTGTTATAACGACATCAATCGATGCAGGAATGTTCTGCCTTGCAGATTTAATAATGTTATGATATCCTTTGGCTAAATCCACTGTTTGTCACATTATGCAGTTGTGTGATTAGTCCATTCACTCCTTATGTGGGGAAGTTCTTCTGGCACAGATACAGTGTGAGCTGGCCCATACAGTTTATATATTAGTTGCTAGTTTTTGTCTGAAGTTGCACAACCCCAGGCAAGACGATGTTAATGTTTTTATACGTCCATCTGTTTTTCCTTAAAAGATGCTCCAATTTAAATATAATTACTAATACATGTTATCCAGTCTTATTATGTGCTGTCATAAAATACTTTACTAGTATGCAATGGAAATAATAAGAACTGAATCTAAATAAAAACAACTTTAGCAGTATTTGCTTGTTCGCAATTATTCAAGTCTTTTCAGTTGGTTACTGCTATTCCACACAACAGAGAGTGTGAGCATTACCTTGTAAAGTATGAATGCTTACTAGCCTTACTAGCACATTAAAGGGCATGTCCATCCTTAAAGCCGAAAACTGGTGACTTGTCAGATAACTGCCTACAACTGCAACTGCTATTTTTACCAGTTCATTATATTCATTTGTAGCCAGTTATTTTATGATAAATTCTCTTCTGTTCTGGCAAAGGTACATGCCACCTCCCTCCCTCTGCTCAATGAGCTTTTTATAAGCTTGAGCATGTGCAATAGAGGCAGCAGGGGAAACAGCACTTGATCATTGGCTGTGATGTCTCCATTCTGCCAGAATGGAGGCAATAATTATATCTGTACTTAAATATCATTTAATAATATGCTGAATATATATCAGTTGGGGTTGGGGGAAGGTAATTGACAAGTGGCCAGTTGTTTTTGGTTGGGTAGAAAATCAGAAAAAGAACTAATTAAATCTAGAAAAAACATCATCAACATACTCTAATGTCTAATGTCTTTCAGTGTGCATACGCTCAAAAATGGCTTTAGAAACCAATGTTATTTCAATTACTAGGGATTAACAAAATAAACCTCATTTAATGAACTTTTTGTTAGTGAAGGTTCTCATTCATTTAAGTCATGGCATATGTGTGGTATTCGGTTAAATCAACTGGACTTAAAGTTTTTGTTGTTGAAAACGTTTTACTAGCCATCTGACTGGCTTTCTAAATTAAGAATCTTTTGGAAAAAATACCCTGGAATTTGAGGGTCTTTAAGAAGCTAAATCCAGCTGAATAAATTAAATACTACAGATAATGAACTTGTTACTTTGCTGATGTGAGTAAAAATCCACAGGCTAACAGTCTAGTTACTATTATTGCCATTGGTTCATATGCACAAACCTACAGCACTATGTAGCGTGATATACATAAACGGCACTGTATTAACCACATAGTAATATATTAATGTTACATGCACAGGCTTATTATATGCACAGGCTAAATAGTGCCTTCCACTGCTACATAGTAGTTGCATGGCAGATTTTCCATTCCACCTTTTCACAAAGGTGTCATAGCACAGTAGCTAATATAAGGAGTGTTTCTTCAGCACAGGCACTACATGTTTCCAACAAATGATATTACTTGTATTTCCACAGCAGGTAATATAAACATCTTTCCCAGCATCCACCTTGGTTTGCAGTATGCCTGGTGAAGCAAGAGCAGCCCCCAACTGGTCACATCAGATACCGTACTTATGTTTGTTGTGACTTTTATGAGTTGACTGTGATGATTACTAGTGTATGAGTACTTTTTGGACACTTGTATCTTTGATAGAGCAGAGGGGGTGATATTGTTGACTCTCTAGAATGATGGTATATTCATTATTTAATTGGAGCTATAAATATTAAACAGCCTATCGGTTCTTCCCTGAAATACGTATTTTTTTTTAAATTGTGCTGCAAATTCTGAGTATCCACAGCAGCTAATAATAATTTTTAAAAAACCATTTACCCAGGCTATTCATTTAATCTCTTTATAACAATCTGTATCTTCTACCAAAATTTAAAATGATATTGAATTATTGTAATGCAAAATTGAGTTAAACTTTTTGGCCCTCTATAACACTACCAGTTTTAGTGGCACCCTTGGAAAATGAATTGTTCATCCCTGCTCTAGAAGATGTGGCACAAGTACACATTTTGCCATGGAGTGTGATACATTATATGGGAGAGTGCTTTTCAAGTGTATATGGATTTTGCACTTTGCTGGAGGACATTTCAAGTTTACTGTTCAGATGAATACACTACTCTTATCTATGCACATTGCTGTTCCATGTTATGACAGGATTTAAAATCTGGATTGACTGGAGTAATTTAAACACTTTCCCTTGATTTAGCATCTGGAACTACTTTTATTTAAGGGATGCAGTTTGTACAATATGCTGTTGTTTTTTTGTAGTCTTGAAATGTCAGCCCCTCCCCTGGCTACCCATCACACAAAGGATCCAATTCAAGCTGCTTACCCTATCCTATAAAGCACTTTCCAATACAGCCCCTTCATATACCTCAGAGCTGATCCAGGTGCAGCCTCCACTCTGCAAATTACATCCTCCTCTTATCCACCCTTGTCACCTCTTCCCATGCCCGCATTCAGGACTTTGCTCATGCTGCCCCTATGCTATGGAACTCCCTTCCTCCGTCTGTCCATCATTCATCATCCCTTAAGACCTTTAAATGTAAACTTAAAGGACAATTATACTCACCTTTTCCCCGATCCACTGCAGCATAGTACCCAGGGTGAGGACCTAAAATCGCTAAGTCCTAACCCTGGGTACTTCCCTAACTCCTGCACTACTTACCGCAAATCTGCTTCGCCGATCCACACTGTTCCACCTCTCTTCTACTGTCAGTGACAGTCGCGAGGCAGCCAATTGGAAGACACGCCTCCTTGCAGAGCGTATCTTCCTATTAGCTGCCTCGCAATCTGTCACTGAAGCAGGAAGAGCGGAGGAATGGAGCGATCGGTGAAGCAGATTTGCGGTAAGTAGTGCAGGAATTAGGGAAAGTACCCAGGGTGAGGACTTAGCGATTTTAGGTCCTCACTCTGGGTACTATGCAGCTATGGAGGAAGAGGAGCGAGGGTGAGGTGAGTATAGTTGTCCTTTAAAACAAACCTCTTCAGGCGAGCATATAACCTGGTCTAGATATTACCCCTCTCACTGACCAAACTGTCTTTCACACTCCACTGCCAATACATTTACAGCCTACCGATTCCCGTCACCTTATGTCTCACCTCTAGACCTCTATTTCCTCTAGACTGTAAGCTCTTTGGGCACAGTATTGCTGTAAGTAACCCATCACTCTGTCTAATATTACATGGAAAGGGGGTCACTATGTCATATGAAGATGAACACTGTCTGCAGGCTGGCTTTCACAAGTAAGTGATGGTGCTAGAGGAATAAAATAATCACCAAAAAAAACCCACTCGGAAGGGAAAGAGACCCCAATAACTCATCACTCTGTGTACTTATATTATGTATTACCTGTGTATGTAATATGTATGACTTTGTATAATATGTATTACCTTGTATGTAATGTATGACTATGTAATTGTAAAGCGCTGCAGAAGATTTTGTCGCTATCTAAATCCATAATAATAATAATAATAATAAAATAGTAAGATGCATCACTGTTAAAAAAAGTTTTGAAGCTGAGTTCTATAAATAGTAATTAGAATATTTAAAAAGGTGTATTCATTTGGATCAGTGCAGAAAATTATTTATTTTCCATGCCCATGCTGTGACTGCACAGCAGACAAAAATAAACATTAAAATTTAATTGAAGAGCTTATAAAGTAAATGTTAATCACCTGATATTTCAAACCTTTTATGGGTTAATGGTATTCAGAGCCAGGTGTGCTTGCATGGTATTGCTAAGTATAAATTTTCTTACTTCCAAAAGTTACCTCCACCCTTTGTCATATCTGTTGATAAATTCTTTATTGGAAATGAACAAAACTGGGAAAAATGTGTATGTATAAGTAATAATCGTGTTTGCAGATTTTTCATTTTCTTTGATTGTCAAACTCTTGTCCCTAAGAGGCAGTGCATTATGCACAAGAACTCGGCTTATACTCGGGTCTGGGCTGATCTGGATGCTTGAAGCAGCAGCTGGACGAAATTACATAGCCCTGGGAAAACAAAAGCTATACTCTGTAACTCACAATCCTCTTGAGTTCGGTGGGTTAGGCAATTGTTGTTCTGCTTATCAGATCAGACCAGACTGCAAGGGAAAGTGGAAGTGAACGAGAGAAAGGAAGAGGTAATGGATTTTCTATGGGGCTGTGTATGGGACATTCTATGGGGCTGTGTATTTTCTGTGGGGCTGTGTATGGTACTTTCTATGGGGCTGTGTATGGGATTTTTTTGGGGGCTGTGTATGGGGCATTCTATGGGACTGTATATTGGACTTTCTATGTGGCTGTGTATTGCACTTTCTATCGGGCTTTGTATTGGACTTTCTATGGGGCTGTATATTGGACTTTCTATGGGGTTGTGTAATGGACTTTCTATGTGGCCGTGTAGTGGACTTTCTATGTGGCTGTGTATGAGGCTGTGTATTTGACTTTGAATGGGGCTGTGTATGAGGCTTTCTATGGGGCTGTGTATTGGACTCTCTATGGGGCTGTGTATTTGACTTTGAATGGGGCTGTGTAGGAGGCTTTCTATGGGGCTGTGTATTGTGAAATGGACTTTCTATGGTGCTGTGTATTGGACTTTGTATAGAGCTGTGTATAAGGCTTTCTATAGGGCCGTGTATTGGACTCTCTATGGGGCTGTGTATTGGACTTTCAACAGGTCTGTTTATTGGACTGTCTGTGGGGCTGTGTATTAAACTTTCTATGGGGCTGTGTATGAGGCTTTCTATGGGTCTGTGTATGGGACTTTCTATGGGGCTGTGTATGGGACTTTCTATGAGGCTGTGTATGGGACTTTCTATGAGGCTGTGTATGGGACTTTCTATGAGGCTGTGTATGGGACTTTCTATGAGGCTGTGTATGAGACTTTCTATCAGGCTGTGTATGGGGCTTTCTATGGGGCTGTCTATTGAACTTTCGATGGAGCTTTGTATAAGGCTTTCTATGGGGCTGGGTATTGGACTTTCTATGGGGTTGTGTATGGGACTTTCAATGTAGCTGTGTATTAGGCTTTCTATGGGTCCGGGTATTGGACTTTCTATGGGGCTGTGTATGGGACTTTCTATGGGGCCGATTATTGGACTTTCTATGGGGCTGTGTATTGGACTTTCTAGGGGGCAGTGTATTGGACTTTCTATGCGGTTGTGTATGGGACATTATATGGAACTGTGTATAAGGCTTTGTCCCACGGGAGGCAGCCACATTTCAACAGCTGGTGGGCTTGGCGGCTGCTTCCCGAATCTGCAGCCAGAAATTTTTTAGAAGCCGCGCGCCTCCAGGAACTAGTGCCTGGTGCGCGCGGGAGATCTCACGAGGTGCGAGATCACGCGAGATCTCACTCCTAGTCAGATTTTTTAGCGGCGGCAATAAAGGAGGACAGTGTCAGTGTGGCTGCAACAGGTAGTGACCTGTTTTCTCCAGCCAGACACTTCTCCCCTCACAAACTACCCCACAAAAGGGAAATTAGGGACACTTACTCTTCCTCCTCAGAGGAAGAGCCTGTTTTCAAAAGGGCAAGGAAAGTTTCCTCTCAGAAACTGCCCTCTGACTCTACCAGTGCCTCTGAGGAGAGTCAAAGCCCTGTTAAGGGTAACAAACATAGCCCTGTTAGGGGCCACAGCCACAGCCCTGTTAAGGGCCACAGCTCTGGCAGAAAATGCCTGTACAAGGTTAAACATGGGGGGTTATTCCAGAAACTCAACACCCCAGGTAAGGCCCCAACTGCTACCCCTGAAGCTCATTTGAGCAGACATAATAAAGCGTTGATAAACGCACCTACATCCCACTCCATGGTGGATTGGGATTCAGAGTCTGTATACAGGTCTTCCTCTTCCTCAGAAAGAGGAAAGATAAGCGAGTTGCAAATGGCTCGCGTGGGGTTGGCAGGAAAAGCACCCCCCTCAAAACTGGGACATTTCAGACTCCCCAGACTTCGCCCAATTTGCATTTAGGTCCACACTAGTCAAGGAAGACGACCTAGTACTGCGAAATCACCTAGGGGTCCCGGATATGCAGGCCCTCATGGCCCCTGAGCTAGACCCAGCCCTGCTATCCACTTGCAGCAATCACAGACAGGGTTCTCAGTTGGACCAGACTCTGCGTAACATCCTGTACAAAATCGCAGATGCTGCGGGACCATTACTGTTTATGCTGTCCAAAGCTGAACAGGAAGGGAACATAGGCACAGACCAGTCATTTCGCTCCCTTCTTTCTTCCAAAACGGCCCTGTTAAAGGCCACTAGCAGAGCTACCTTAATGATCGGCCAGACCTTCAACCACATTGCCAACATAAGACGGGCACGTTGGCTAACTTCAGCTGGCATGGCAGAGCTAGCCCCTAAGTCCCACGAATACCCGAACATAGACTCCAGCTGCCTTTTCGGAGAGGAGTTTATACAGGAGGTCAAGGGCAGACATAAAGCGAAAAAATCATTCGCAGAATTCAAAAAACCTAGATATATCGCCTCCAAGAGGCCCTTTCGCCAGGAGGGACGCCACTTTAAAGCCCAAGGGACGTCCCGAGACTTCCAAAAGGGCAACTCTGGCAGATTTACCAGAGGATCCGGCTCAGACCAGGGCGCCTTCCCCACCAGACAAGAAGCCTCAGGTCGAAAGACCTTCACTGGTAAGTACCCATTCTTCCCACATAATCCAATCATCTCAGTTCTACCCAGCATGGGAGGCCATTTGTTCAGACCGTTGGGTCCTCAGAATAATAAAACATGGACTATCCATCCCGCTGGTGAAGTTCCCTTACCAGTTCAGGACCCCCAGAGCTTCCACACAAGCAAGCCTGGACGAGGTACTAGACCTGGCCTTGTCGCAAGGCAAGATAGAACCTGCACAACCAGGAAAGAAGGGTTGGATAAGCCATGTTTTCCCAGTGAAAAAACAGGACGGCTCTATCAGACCGGTCCTAAACGTAAAATCTCTCAACCGCTTCATAAAGCGGAAGAGATTCAGGTTAGAAAGCCTGTCAGACCTAAAATTCCTCATAAACAAAGACTATTTAATGATAAAAATAGACTTAAAAGACGCATTCCACACAATCTCTATTTCAAAGAACCACAGACGGCTCCTACAGTTCCACTGGAGAGATCAGGTATTCCACGTATTCCACGTAATGGTGTTTTGCCTATCCAACACTTTTACCAGGATACTAAAACCCATAATTCAACACTTCAGATAGAAGGGCATCATGTTGTTAATTTACCTGGACGACCTGCTGGTGTTCGGTCCAGAGGAACATGTGACTCTCCAACAGAGAGACCACATTATATCCACTCTCACACAATTGGGGTTCTTAATAAATACGTAGAAGTCCATTCTAAATCCTACAAAGAAACTAGAATTCCTAGGATTCCAAATAGACACACAACAGTTCACAATACAGGTCCCAGACCACAAGTGGAACGTGATACATCCCTTCCTTCGGGAGATCCTTCCCAGGCAATATCTTCCACTTCGATCCATAGCGAGGATCATAGGGAAGATTGTAGCCCTAGACCAAGGAGCCATACAAGCCCCACTCTTATGCAGACAAACCTAGATGTTCCTAAGGCATCATCTCCGAGAGGGTTACTCATGGGCTCAAACAGTAGATCCACGCACAGCAGTAAGACAGGAGATACGATAAATACTGCAGATTCCCCTTCTCTGCCCTCGCCTATTCAGGCCAAGGTCTCCAGACCTGACAATCACCACAGACGCATCCCTGATAGGCTGGGGAACATTCACCCCAACAATAGCGCTCAGGGGACGCTGGTCCTACCAGGAATAAGACCTCCACATAAATCTCCTAGAACTCAGAGCAGTGAGATTGGCTCTAGAGAGATTACCCAAAGAAGTACTATCGGACAAAACAGTCCAGGTACAGCTGGACAATCAAACAGCGGTTTCATATATCAACAGGAGAGGGGGAACAAAATCAGAACTCCTCTGCCTAGATGCCCTAGAGATCTGGACACAGATCTGATAGTCCAATGTGTCCCAGGCAAGTCAAACGAACTTGCAGATGCATTATCCAGGCACCAGATGTCTGTCAATTCTGTGCCTCAATCACCCACTGTTTGCCAAAATAAGCCAGACCTTCGGCAAGAGGCAGATAGACCTTTTTGCCTCAGAAACGTCGGCACAGACACACAAATTCGTGTCCAGACAGTGGGCGAAAAACGCATGGAGAGTGGGCCCGATGTCTTTTCCATGGACAGACCTTCCCAACCTATATGCATTCCCTCCCCCAATACTGATACCACAGGTCTTACACAAAATTGTAACAGACAGGGTAAAGGACTTAGTCCTATTATACCCACTATGGCCATCCAAACCATGGTTCCCCAAGATACAACCACTGGTACTGGGACAGAAACTACCGCTAGGCATGACAGTCGACTGCTTCCAGGGATCCCAAGACCTTTTATCCAAGCTGCCACAATTAATGTGGATCGCAGCTCGAATCAGTTTTTCTGCTTCCAGCAGCTATCCTCTATGTCCAATACCTTAATAGACTCATCCCTGCACCGTAAGACGATCACAAAATACAAAAATCTGATATCAGAATTTATGTCATGGTCCACAACCAGAGGATCACAGATCACCCAACCCAGTCCCCTCTGGGACTCAATAGAATTCCTCTCCCACAAATTCCACTCAGGACTATCATCCAATACCTTAAAGTCATATGGATCGGCCTTAAACATCATCATTCCAGACTTGACTACAAATGCCCTGTACATAAGGCTACTAAAAGGAGCATCCCTCTCCAGACCACCAAGGCTGAGATATACATCAACTTGTGATATTGACATCCTCCTAAATTTCTTAGCTACGTGGGACCTACGATCCCTACCCCTTCGTTCCCTAGGAATCAAACTAGCATGTCTACTAGCCCTAGCTTTAGTGGCCAGATCAGCCGAGCTCACCCTCACATATATTCACAAGCCCTGGTTGTTATTTACACCAGGGGGAGCACACATAATCCTCAAAGGGAGAACCAAGACAACACACATTTCCCCAGAACTGGTGGAAATTGATCTCCCCAAAGACCCCTCTGAACCCTCCTTATGCATAGTATCTCACCTCAATAGATACATGGAACTCTCTGCCGAACACAGAGGGAACACCACTCAACTGCTTATCACATCCAGACCCCCTTTCAGACCAGCTTGCTCGAAAACGATATGAGGCTGGATACTTTCTGCAATGGACGGCGCTAATATTGACACCTCAATATTCCGCCCCCACTCTCTCAGAAGCGCAGCCACCACTAAGGCAGCCTCCAAAGGACTTCCTCTACAGACAATACTGAGAGCAGCCCGATGGTCCTCCGACAGAACATTTGTCAGACACTACTGGAGACCGACAGAGCCAGAGAGACTTATCTTCACAAGGGCAAAAACCAGGTGTGTGCTACTCTGCCCACCAGCTGTTGCTAGGTGGCTGCCTCCTGTGGGACAAAGTAGGGTTTGCAGGAATCTATGTACTGCAAACCTCATTTGTCCTAGGGAATAAGACAGCCACCTAGCAACAGTGCCCAACCCTACCCTTTCCAAGAGAAATCCTGCTTGTTGTAAACACAATAGGTCAATGCTGTAATATTGTGTACCTTAAAGAATAAGTCTAAACTTCTCCAGCTAATGTAACATAACCTCCATGCTAATACCAATAGTTACAATGCTTCTCTCTCTCTATCCATCCCTACATCCAGGACGTCCAAGGTTCCAGAAGCGGCAAAACCCAGCTGCTGAGACAGAGAGCAGGAAGTGACCCCATCTACGATCAGTAGACCACAAGTCCAGCAGCACAACAACTTGTTACCGAGCAGTTCGAATTGTTAATGCTAAGTTACTGAGACCCCTTCCCTCACCCAGGCTTCCACTGTTATGCCTACAGACACTCAGGATGGACCAGCACCTTCGCTAGTCCACACCAACTGTTACCCAGTTACAAAATTCCTTTGGTGAAGTTAAAAGAAAAAAAGAAAAAAAGAAAATAACGATATTTTGAGTTAAAGTCACTGAATAAATAGTTCAAACCTACCCAACTCTCATGTCCTTATTCATCCTCAGTCACAAGTAATAATAATTATAATTATTCCTCATGACTCTACTAACCAGTGATAGGACAGCCATCTGACTAGGAGCGAGATCTCCCGCGCGCACCAAGCACTAGTTCCTGGAGGCGCGCGGCTCCTAAAAAATTTCTAGCAGCGGATTCAGGAGGCAGCCGCCAAGCCCACCAGCTGTTGCTAGGTGGCTGTCCTATTACCTAGGACAAATGAGGTTTGCAGTACATAGATTCCTGCAAACCCTACTTCCTATGGGCCTGTGTATTGGACTTTTATGAAGCTGTGTATAAGGCTTTCTATGGGACAATGTATTGGACTTTCTGTGGGGCTTTGTATTGGACTTTCTATGGGGCTGTGTATTTGACTTTAAATGGGGCTGTGTATGAGGCTTTCTATGGGGCCATGTATTGGAAATTCTATGGGGCTGTGTATTGGACTTTCTATGGGGCTGTATATGAGATGGACGAACTTTCAAAAGTTTGGTCTGTTTTCGAACTTTCGAACTTCTAAAAAAGTTTGAAAGTCCGAAAACGGACTTATTAAAGTCAATGGGGGGTAAATAGTTCGGAAAGTTCGAATGAACTTTCAAAAATATTGCAGTGTAAACTTACATTACAGGCCTCTGGGACCTGGGAGATGGTCTGGGGAACACGTCCCTACATGGGGAACAGCATAAAAACCGGACGTAGCACTACTTCTGGTTTCTGCATGCTGCTTTTGGTAATCCCAGAACGTTCGGTAAAACTTGAACCGCTTATGAAAATCACTGAACAGCTGGAGAATCCCAAAAACGGACGCTCGCAGATTGCCGAACGGCCGACAACCCGGCCGAACGTTTGGGGTTCCCTCGTTCCTGGGTCCTTACAAGGACCTTTGTGGCCCTGACAAGGGCCCTTTGAGGCTTAAGGGGTCCCGAAGCTCGAACCAGGACCCCCCTCCCCAGCACTTATAAGCGCCTTTGGGACCCTTGGAAGAGCCCTTTGTGGCTTAAGGGGTCCTCCTGCTCGGACTGGGACCTCGATCCCCAGCCCTTGCGGCACTGATAAGGACCCTTGTGGCACTGATAAGTGCCTTTGTTGGGGGTCCCGCATCTAAAAGAGCCCTTGGGCCAGCTCCGCTGTGGCCACCGACCCTGAGAAGTACCCTGGCCGCCAGGGGTACCTCCAGCGCCGGTGGACTCTAGACAGCCGATGTTACCGGTGTCTTGATCCGACGCGACACCTTTGGGCTAGCGACACCCTTGGAAGGTCCCTTTGTGGCTCAAGGGGTCCCACAGCTCGAACCGGGATGCCCGGCAGCTCTTAAAAGAGCCCTTGGGCGGCGTCTTCTATCTTCCATCCAGTGACACCAGCTCCGCTGAGGTCACTGACCCTGAGAAGTACCCCTGCGGCCGCCAGGGGTACCTCAAGCCGATGTTACCGGCGTCTTGATCCGGCGTCTTGATGCAATGTCTTCTTTCTTCTGCCATCTACTGCGATGACTTCTGAGCTCCCTGGACGTTTGCAGAAAACCCTAATCCGTTTCTGATTGGTCAATTTTTCAATGTTTGGTTTACATGGTTTAAATTAAACAATCAGATTTTCCGATTTTCTGAAATCTGATAGGCTAATGTAAACCATGTAAACCAAGCATTGAAAAATTGACCAATCAGAAATGGATTAGGGTTTTCTGCAAACCTATATAAAGAGGTGCACACCTCTGCGGAGCTCAGAAATCATTGCAGTAGATGGCAGAAGAAAGAAAAGGCTACAACAACACCACTGAAGTCGCCGATGCCAGTCAGGCTCACTATGGCTGACATTGAGCCCGCTGGCACCGCTGGCCTCAGTGAGCCTTCCTGGCATCGGTGACTTCAGTGGTGTTGTCGCTAGCCCAAAGGTGTCGCGTCGGATCAAGAAGCCGGAACATCGGTGTCTAGAGTCCACCGGCGCTGGAGGTACCTGGCGCCAGGGTACTCTCAGGGTCGGTGGCCACAGCGGAGCTGGCCCAAGGGCTCTTTTAGATGCGGGACCCCCCACAAAGGCACTTATCAGTGCCACAAGGGTCCTTATCAGTGCCGCAAGGGCTGGGGATCGAGGTCCCAGTCCGAGCAGGAGGACCCCTTAAGCCACAAAGGGCTCTTCCAAGGGTCCCAAAGGCGCTTATAAGTGCTGGGGAGGGGGGTCTGGTTCGAGCTTCGGGACCTAAGCCCAAAGGGCCCTTGTCAGGGCCACAAAGGTCCTTGTAAGGACCCAGGAACGAGGGAACCCCAAACGTTCGGCCGGGTTGTCGGCCGTTCGGCAATCTGCAGGTCCATTTTTGGGATTCTCCAGCTGTTCAGTGATTTTCATAAGCGGCCGTTCAAGTTTTACCGAACGTTCTGGGATACCAAAAGCAGCATGCAGAAACCAGAAGTAGCGCTACGTCGGTTTTTATGCTGTTCCCCATGTAGGGACGTTCCCCAGACCATCTCCCAGGTCCCAGAGGCCTGTAGGTAAGTTTACACTGCAATATTTTTGAAAGTTCATTCGAACTTTCCGAACTATTTACCCCCCTTTGACTTTAATAAGAAGTTCGAAAAGTTCGAAAACGACCAAACTTTTGAAGTTCGTCCATCTCATATACAGCCCCATAGAAACCAATACACAGCCCCATAGAATTTCCAATACATGGCCCCATAGAAAGCCTCATACACAGCCCCATTTAAAGTCAAATACACAGCCCCATAGAAAGTCCAATACATAGCCCCACAGAAAGTCCAATACAATTGTCCCATGAAAGCCCTATACACAGCTTCATAAAAGTCCAATACACAGGCCCATAGGAAGTAGGGTTTGCAGGAATCTATGTACTGCAAACCTCATTTGTCCTAGGTAATAGGACAGCCACCTAGCAACAGCTGGTGGGCTTGGCGGCTGCCTCCCGAATCCGCCGCTAGAAATTTTTAAGGAGCTTCGCGCCTCCAGGAACTAGTGCCTGGTGCGCGCGAGGGATCTCGCGAGGTCCGAGATCTTGCGAGATCTCGCTCCTAGTCAGATTTTTTACAGGAAGTAGATGGCTGTCCTATCACTGGTTAGTAGAGTCATGAGGAAAAATTATAATATAATTACTTGTGACTGAGGATGAATAAGGACATGAGAGTTGGATAGGTTTGAAACTATTATTCAGTGACCTTAACTCAAAATATCGTTATTTTCTTTTTTCTTTTTTTTTAACTTCACCAAAGGAATTTGTAACTGGGTAACAGTTGGTGTGGACTAGCGAAGGTGCTGGTCCATCGCGTGTCTGTAGGCATAACAGTGGAAGCCTGGGTGAGGGAAGGGGTCTCAGTAACTTAGCATTAATATCGAACGCTCGGTAACAAGTGTGCTGCTGCGGACTTGTGGTCTACTGATCGTAGATGGGGTCATCCTGCCTCTGTCTGAGAGGGGTTGCGCTTCTGGAACCTTGGACGTCCTGGATGTAGGGATGGATAGAGAGAGAGAACAGATGTGAACTATTGGTATAGCATGGAGGTTATGTTACATAGCTGGAGAAGGTAAGCTGGGTACACACAGTAACGATAAAGCCCCGATACCGTCGGATCTGACGGTATCGGGGCTTTATCGTTCTGTGTGTACGTTCGTTTCCCGAACGAGGCGGGCCCGCGAACGATCGGGTCGGCCGTACGCTCGTTCGGGAAAGGCGAAAATTTCCATCGGCCGCGCATGACTCCTATAGGGAGTCTAGCGGGCCGATGGAAACACACAGTCCCGAGCGTCTCCTATAGGGAGAACGCTCGGGCGTGTGTATGCAGATCTTTGAAAGATGGCAGACAGGATCTTGCAGATCCTGTCTGTCATCTTTCAGAAATCTGTACTGTGTGTACCTAGCTTAGACTTATTCTTAAGGTACACAATATTACAGCATGACCTATTTGTTTACAACAAGCAGGATTTCTCTTGGAAGGGTAGGGTTGGGCACTGTTGCTAGGTGGCTGTCTTATTCCTAGGACAAATGAGGTTTGCAGTACATAGATTCCTGCAAACCCTACTTTGTCCCACAGGAGGCAGCCACCTAGCAACAGCTGGTGGGAGAGTAGCACACACCTGGTTTTGCCCTTGTGAAGATAAGTCTCTTGGCTCTGCGGTCTCCAGTAGTGTCTGACAAATGTTCTGTCGGAGGACCATCGGGCGCTCTCAGTATTGTCTGTAGAGGAAGTCTTTGGAGGCTGCCTTAGTGGTGGCTGCGCTTCTGAGGAGTGGGGGCGGAATATTGAGGTGTCAATATTAGCGCGTGCCATTGCAGAAAGTATCCAGCCTCATATCGTTTTCGAGCAAGCTGGTCTGAAAGGGGGTCTGGATGTGATAAGCAGTTGAGTGGTGTTCCCTCTGTGTTCGGCAGAGAGTTCCATGTATTCTTGAGGTGAGATACTATGCATAAGGAGGGTTCAGAGGGGTCTTTGGGGAGATCAATTTCCACCAGTTCTGGGGAAATGGTGTTGTCTTGGTTTCCCTTTGAGGATTACGTGTGCTCCCCCTGGTGTAAAAACAACCAGGGCTTGTGAATATATGTGAGGGTGAGCTCGGCTGATCTGGCCACAAAGCTAGGGCTAGTAGACATGCTAGTTTGATTCCTAGGGAAAGAAGGGGTAGGGATCGTAGGTCCCACGTAGCTAAGAAATTTAGGAGGATGTCAATATCACAAGTTGATGTAATCTCAGCCTGTGGTCTGTGAGAGGGATGCTCTTTTAGTAGCCTTATGTACAGGGCATTTGTGTCAAGTCTGGAATGATGAGTTTAAGGCCGATCCATATGACTTTAAGGTATTGGATGATAGTCCTGACTGGAATTTGTGGGAGAGGAATTCTATTGAGTCCCAGAGGGGACTGGGTTGGGTGATCTGTGATCCTTGGTTGTGGACCAGACATAAATGCTGATATCAGATTTTTGTATTTTGTGATCATCTTACGGTGCAGGGATGAGTCTATTAAGGTATTGGACATAGAGGATAGCTGCTGGAAGCAGAAAAACTGATTCGAGCTGCGATCCACATTAATTGTGGCAGCTTGGATAAAAGGTCTTGGGATCCCTGGAAGCAGTCGACTGTCATGCCTAGCGGTAGTTTCTGTCCAGTACCAGTGGTTGATCTTGGGGAACCATGGTTGGATGGCCATAGTGGATATATAGGACTAAGTCCTTTACCCTGTCTGTTACAATTTTGTGTAAGACCTGTGGTATCAGTATTGGGGGAGGGAATGCATATAGGTTGGGAAGGTCTGTCCATGGAAAAGACATCGGGCCCTCTCCATGTGTTTTCGCCCACTGTGGACACGAATTTGTGTGTCTGTGCCGACGTTTCTGAGGCAAAAGGTCTATCTGCCTCTTGCCGAAGGTCTGGCTTATTTTGGCAAACAGGGGTGATTGAGGCACAGAATTGACGACATCTGGTGCCTGGATAATGCATCTGCAAGTTCGTTTGACTTGCTGGGACACATTGGACTACAGATCTGTGTCCAGATCTCTAGGCATCTAGGCAGAGGAGTTCTGATTTTGTTCCCCCTCTCTGTTGATATATGAAACCGCTGTTTGATTGTCCTGCTGTACCTGGACTGTTTTGTCCGATAGTACTTCTTTGGGTAATCTCTCTAGAGCCAGTCTCACTGCTCTGAGTTCTAGGAGATTTATGTGGAGGTCTTATTCCTGGTGGGACCAGCATCCCCTGAGCGCTATTGTGGGGTGAAGTTCCCCAGCCTATCAGGGAGCGTCTGTGGTGATTGTCAGGTCTGGGGACCGTGGGCTGAATAGGCAAGGCAGAGAAGGGGAATCTGCAGTATTATCGTCTCTCTGTCTCACTGCTGTGCGGGGATCTACTGTTTGAGCCATGAGTAACCCTCTCGGAGAGATGCCTTAGGAACATCTAGGTTTGTCTGCATAAGAGTGGGGTGTATGGCCTGGTTAGGGTACAATCTTCCCTTGACTCCGCTATGGATCGAAGTGGAAGATATTGCCTGGAAGGATCTCCCGAAGGAAGGGATGTATCAAGTTCCACTTGTGGTCTGGGACCTGTATTGTGAACTGTTTGTGTCTATTTGGAATCCTAGGAATTCTAGTTTCTTTGTAGGATTAGAATGGACTTCTACGTATTTATTAAGAACCCCAATGTGGTGAGAGTGGATATAATGTGGTTCTTGTTGGAGAGTCACATGTTCTCTGGACGAACACCAGCAGGTCGTCCAGGTAAATTAACAACATGATGCCTTCTGTCTGAAGTGTTGAATTATGGGTTTAGTACCCTGGTAAAAGTGTTGGATAGGCAAAACACCATTACGTGGAATACGTGGAATACTGATCTCTCCAGTGGAACTGTAGGAGCCGTCTGTGGTCAATAGAGATTGTGTGGAATGCGTCTTTTAGTCTATTTTTTCATTAAATGTCTTTGTTTTGAGGGATTTTAGGTCTGACGGCTTCATTGAATCTCTTCCGCTTTATGAAGCGGTTGAGAGATTTTAAGTTTAGGACGGTTGATAGAGCCGTCTGTTTTTCACTGGGAAACATGGCTTATCCAACCTTCTTTCCTGGTTGTGGAGGTTCTATCTTGCCTTGCGACAAGGCCAGGTCTAGTACCTCGTCCAGGCTTGCTTGTGTGGAAGCTCTGGGGGTCCTAAACTGGTAAGGGAACTTCACCAGCGGGATGGATAGTCCATGTTTTATTATTCTGAGGACCCAACAGTCTGAACAAATGGCCTCCCGCTGGGTGAACTGAGATGATTGGATTATGTGGGAAGAATGGGTACTTACCAGTGAAGGTCTTTCGACCTGAGGCTTCTTGTCTGGTGGGGAAGGCGCCCTGGTCTGAGCGGATCGTGGTAAATCTGCCAGAGTTGCCCTTTTGGAGTCTGGAAAGTCCCTTGGCTTAAAGTGGCGTCCCTCTGGCGAAAGGGCCTCTTGGAGGCGATATAATCTAGGTTTTTTGAATTCTGCGAATTATTTTTTCGCTTATGTCTGCCCTTGACCTCCTGTATAAACTCCTCTCCGAAAAGGCAGCTGGAGTCTATTTCGGGTATTCGTGGGACTTAGGGCTAGCTCTGCCATGCCAGCTGAAGTTAGCCAACGTGCCCGTCTTATGTTGGCAATGTGGTTGAAAGTCTGGCCGATATTAAGGTAGCTCTGCTAGTGGCCTTTAACAGGGCCGTTTTGGAAGAAAGAAGGGAGCGAAATGACTGGTCTGTGCCTATGTTCCCTTCTGTTCAGCTTTGGACAGCAACAGAATGGTCCCGCAGCATCTGCGATTTTGTACAGGATGTTACGCAGAGTCTGGTCCAACTGAGAACCCTGTCTGTGATCGCTGCAAGTGGATAGCAGGGCTGGGTCTAGCTAGGGGCCATGAGGGCGCATATCCGGACCCTAGGGATTTCGCAGTACTAGGTCGTTCCTGACTAGTGTGGACCTAAATGCAAATTGGGCGAAGTCTGGGGAGTCTGAAATGTCCCAGTTTGAGGGGGGTGCTTTTCCTGCCAACCCACGCGAGCCATTTGCAACTCGTTATCTTTCCTCTTTCTGAGGAAGAGGAAGACTGTTACAGACTTTGAATCCCAATCCACCATGGAGTGGGATGTAGGTGCGTCTATCGACGCTTTATTATGTCTGCTCAAATGAGCTTCAGGGTAGCAGTTAGGGCCTTACCTGGGGTGTGTGAGTTTCTGGAATAACCCCCCATGTTTAACCTTGTACAGGCATTTTCTGCCAGAGCTGTGGCCC
This sequence comes from Hymenochirus boettgeri, assembly GCA_019447015.1. Classification (NCBI taxonomy): domain Eukaryota; kingdom Metazoa; phylum Chordata; class Amphibia; order Anura; family Pipidae; genus Hymenochirus; species Hymenochirus boettgeri. Next base: position 79,001,936 of record CM033474.1, read on the forward strand.
TTAACAGGGCTGTGGCTGTGGCCCCTAACAGGGCTATGTTTGTACCTTAACAGGGCTTTGACTCTCCTCAGAGGCACTGAGAGTCAGAGGGCAGTTTCTGAGAGGAAACTTTCCTTGCCCTTTTGAAAACGGCTCTTCCTCTGAGGAGGAAGAGTAAGTGTCCCTAATTTCCCTTTTGTGGGGTAGTTTATGAGGGGAGAGTGTCTGGCTGGAGAAAACAGGTCACTACCTGTTGCAGCCACACTGACACTGTCCTCCTTTATTGCCGCCGCTAAAAATCTGACTAGGGTGAGATCTCGCGTGATCTCGCACCTCGCGAGATCTCTGCGCGCACCAGGCACTAGTTCCTGGAGGCGCGCGGCCCAAAAAATTTCTGGCTGCAGATTCGGGGCAGCCGCCAAGCCCACCAGCTGTTGAAGGTGGCTGCCTCCCGTGGGACAAAGCCTTATACACAGTCCATAATATGTCCCATACAAACCGCATGAAGTCCAATCACACTGCCCCATAGAAAGTCCAATACACAGCCCCATAGAAAGTCCAATACCCGGACCCATAGAAAGCCTAATACACAGCTACATTGAAAGTCCCATACACAACCCCATAGAAAGTCCAATACCCAGCCCATAGAAAGCCTTATACAAAGCTCCATCGAAAGTCAATAGACAGCCCCATAGAAGCCCCATAGAAAGCCCCATACACAGCCTGATAGAAAGTCTACATCACAGCCTCATAGAAAGTCCCATACACAGCCTCATAGAAAGTCCCATACACAGCCTCATAGAAAGTCCCATACACAGCCCCATAGAAAGTCCCTAAACAGACCCATAGAAAGCCTCATACACAGCCCCATAGAAAGTTTAATACACAGCCCCACAGACAGTCCAAAAACAGACTGTGAAAGTCCATACACAGCCCCATAGAGGTCCAATACACGGCCCTAGAAAGCCTTATACACAGCTCTCATACAAAGTCCAATACACCCCCATGAAGTCCATTTACAATACACAGCCCCATAGAAAGCCTCTACACAGCCCATTCAAAGTCAAATACACAGCCTCATACACAGCCACATAGAAAGTCCACTACACGGCCACATAGAAAGTCCATTACACAACCCCATAGAAAGTCCATATACAGCCCCCATAGAAAGTCTAATACAAAGCCCGATAGAAAGTGCAATACACAGCCACATGAAAGTCCATATACAGTCCCTAGAATCCCAACACAAGCCCCCAATCCTCCACTCAACCAAAAGCCAAACCCATAGAAAGTACCATACACAGCCCCAAAAAAACAGCCCCATAGAATGTCCATACACAGCCCCGTAAAATCCATTACCTCTTCCTTTCTCTCGTCACTTCCACTTTCCCTTGCAGTCTGGTTGATCTGATAAGCAGACAACAATTGCCAACCCACCGAACTCAAGAGGATTGTGAGTTACAGAGTATAGCTTTTGTTTTCCCAGGGCTATGTAATTTGTCCAGCTGCTGCTTCAAGCATCCAGAATAGCCCAGACCCGAGTATAAGCCGAGTTCTTGTGCATAATGCACTGCCTCTTAGGGACAAGAGTTTGACAATCAAAGAAAATGAAAAATCTGCAACACGATTATTACTTATACATACACTTTTTCCCAGTTTTGTTCATTTCCAATAAAGAATTTATCAACAGATATGAAAAGGGTGGAGGAACTTTTGGAAGTAAGAAAATTTATACTTAGCAATACCATGCAAGCACACCTGGCTCTGAATACCATTAACCCATAAAAGGTTTGAAATATCAGGTGATTAACATTTACTTTATAGCTCTTCAATTAAATTTTAATGTTATTTTGTTCTGCTGTGCAGTCACAGCATGGGCATGGAAAATAAATAATTTTCTGCACTGATCCAAATGAATACACCTTTTAAATATTCTAATTACTATTTATAGAACTCAGCTTCAAAACTTTTTTTAACAGATGTGCATCTTACTATTTATTATTATTATTATTATATATTATGGATTTATATAGCGACAAAATCTTCTGCAGCGCTTTACAATTACATAGTCATACATTACATACAAGTAATACATATTATACAAAGTCAACTATTACATACAACAGGTAATACATAATATAAGTACACATAGAGTGATGAGTTATTGGGGTCTTTCCCTTCCGAGTGGGTTTTTTTTTGGTGATTATTTTATTCCTCTAGCACCATCACTTACTTGTGAAAGCCAGCCTGCAGACAGTGTTCATCTTCATATGACATAGTGACCCCCTTCCATGTAATATTAGACAGAGTGATGGGTTACTTACAGCAATCTGTGCCCAAAGACTTACAGTCTAGAGGAAATAGAGGTCTAGAGGTGAGACATAAGGTGACGGGAACGGTAGGCGTAAATGTATTGGCAGTGGAGTGTGAAAGACAGTTTGGTCAGTGAGAGGGGTAATATCTAGACCAGGTTATATGCTCGCCTGAAGAGGTTTGTTTTAAAGGACAACTATACTCACCTCACCCTCGCTCCTCTTCCTCCATAGCTGTCATAGTACCCAGAGTGAGGACCTAAAATCGCTAAGTCCTCACCTGGGTACTTTCCCTAATTCCTGCACTACTTACCGCAAATCTGCTTCACCGATCGCTCCATTCCTCCGCTCTTCCTGCTTCAGTGACAGATTGCGAGGCAGCTAATAGGAAGATACGCTCTGCAAGGAGCGTGTCTTCCAATTGGCTGCCTCGCGACTGTCACTGACAGTAGAAGGAGGTGGAACAGTGTGGATCGGCGAAGCAGATTTGCTGGTAAGTAGTGCAGGAGTTAGGAAGTACCCAGGGTTAGGACTTAGCGATTTTAGGTCCTCACCCTGGGTACTATGCTGCAGTGGATCGGGGAAAAGGTGAGTATAATTGTCCTTTAAGTTTACATTTAAGGTCTTAGAGGATGATGTGATGGACAGCGGAGGAAGGGAGTTCCATAGCATAGGGGCAGCATGAGCAAAGTCCTGAATGCGGCATGGGAAGAGGTGACAAGGGTGATAAGAGGAGGATGTATTTGCAGAGTGGAGGCTGCACCTGGATCAGCTCTGAGGTATATGAAGGGGCTGTATTGGAAAGTGCTTTATAGGATAGGGTAAGCAGCTTGAATTGGATCCTTGTGTGGATGGGTAGCCAGGGGAGGGGCTGACATTTCAAGACTACAAAAAAAACAACAGCGTATTGTACAAACTGCATCCCTTAATAAAAGTAGTTCCAGATGCAATCAAGGGAAGTGTTTTAAATTACTCCAGTCAATCCAGATTTTAAATCCTGTCATAACATGGAACAGCAATGTGCATAGATAAGAGTAGTGTTTCATCTGAACAGTAAACTTGAATGTCTCCAGCCCAAAGTGCAAATCCATATACACTTGAAAAGCATCTCCCATATAATGTATCACACTCCATGGCAAAATGTGTACTTGTGCCACATCTTCTAGAGCAGGGATGAACATTCATTTTCCAAGGGTGCCACTAAAACTGGTAGTGTTATAGAGGGCCAAAAAGTTTAACTCAATTTTGCATTACAATAATTCAATATATTTTAAATTTGGTAGAAGATACAGATTGTTATAAAGAGATTAAATGAATAGCCTGGGTAAATGGTTTTTTAAAAATTATTATTAGCTGCTGTGGATACTCGAATTTGCAGCACAATTAAAAAAAATACGTGTTTCAGGGAAGAACCGATAGGCTGTTTAATATTTATAGCTCCAATTAAATAATGAATATACCATCATTCTAGAGAGTCAACAATATCACCCCCTCTGCTCTATCAAAACACAAGTGTCCAAAAGTACTCATACACTAGTAATCATCACAGTCAACTCATAAAAGTCACAACAAACATAAGTACGGTATCTGATGTGACCAGTTGGGGGCTGCTCTTGCTTCACCAGGCATACTGCAAACCAAGGTGGATGCGGGAAAGATGTTTATATTACCTGCTGTGGAAATACAGTAATATCATTTGTTGGAAACATGTAGTGCCTGTGCTGAAGAAACACTCCTTAATTAGCTACTGTCTATGACACCTTTGTGAAAAGGTGGAATGGAAAATCTGCCATGCACTACTATGTAGCAGTGGAAGGCACTATTTAGCCTGTGCATATAATAAGCCTGTGCATGTAACATTAATATATTACTATGTGGTTAATACAGTGCCGTTTATGTATATCACGCTACATAGTGCTGTAGGTTTGTGCAATGAACCAATGGCAATATAGTAACTAGACTGTTAGCCTGGGATTTTATACACATCAGCAAGTAACAAGTTCATTATCTGTAGTATTTATTATTTATTCAGCTGGATTTAGCTTCTTAAAGACCCTCAAATTCCAGGTTTTTTTCCAAAAGATTCTTAATTTAGAAAGCCAGTCAGATGGCTAGTAAAACGTTTTCAACAACAAAAACTTTAAGTCCAGTTGATTTAACCGAATACCACACATATGCCATCTTAAATGAATGAGAACCTTCACTAACAAAAAGTTCATTAAAGGTGTATTTTGTAATCCCTAGTAATTGAATAAACATTGGTTTCTAAAGCCATAGATGTTTTGAGCGTATGCCACATGAAAGACATTAGACATTAGAGTATGTTGATGATGTTTTTTTCTAGATTTAATTAGTTTTTTTTCTGATTTTCTACCCAAACACAAAACAACTGGCCACTTGTCATTACCTTCCCCCAACCCAACTGATATATATTCAGCTATTATTAATGATATTTAAGTACAGAATAATTATTGCCTCATTCTGGCAGATGGAGACATCACAGCCAATGATCAAGTGCTGTTTCCCCTGCTGCCTCTATTGCACATGCTCAAGCTTATAAAAAGCTCATTGAGCAGAGGAGGGGGAGGTGGCATGTACCTTTGCCGAAACAGAAGAGAATTTATCATAAAATAACTGGCTACAAATGAATATAATGAACTGGTAAAAATAGCAGTTGCAGTTGTAGGCAGTTATCTGACAAGTCACCAGTTTTCGGCTTTAAGGATGGACATGCCCTTTAATGTGCTAGTAAGGCTGATAGCATTCATACTTTACAAGGTAATGCTCACACTCTCTGTGTGTGGAATAGCAGTAACCAACTGAAAACTTGAATAATTGCGAACAAGCAAATACTGCTAAGTTGTTTTTATTTAGATTCAGTTCTTATTATTTCCATTGCATACTAGTAAAGTATTTTATGACAGCACATAATAAGACTGGATAACATGTATTAGTAATTATATTTAAATTGGAGCATCTTTTAAGGAAAACAGATGGACGTATAAAAACATTAACATCGTCTTGCCTGGGGTTGTGCCACTTCAGACAAAAACTAGCAACTAATATATAAACTGTATGGGCTAGCTCACACTGTATCTGTGCCAGAAGAACTTCCCCACATAAGGAGTGAATGGACTAATCACACAATCTGCATAATTGGGGCCGCAAAGGCGCTTATAAATGTCGGAGAGGGGGGTCCCGGTTCGAGCTGCAGGACCCCTTAAGCCCCAAAGGGTCCTTGTCAGGGCCACAAGGGCCCTTCCAAGTGCCTCAAGGGACCTGATAGGGCCGGGGAGGAGGGTCCCGGTTTGAGCTGTGGGATCCCTTAAGCCCCAAAGGGCCCTTGTCAGGGCCACAAGGGCACTTCTTAGTGCCGCAAGGGCCCTGATAGGGCCGAGGAGGGGGGTCCCGGTTTGAGCTGTGGGACCCCTTAAACCCCAAAGAGCCCTTGTCAGGTCCACAAAGGTCCTTGTAAGGACCCCGGAGGGGGTCTAGGTTTCGAGCTGCGGGACCCTTGAACATCTGGCTGGCGGGTTTGTCGGCGTTTCGGCAATCCTCAAGCAGCCGTTTTCGGGAATCTCTGGCCGTTCAGGGATTTTCGGAAAGCGGACATTCCAGGCCTGCCGAACGTTCGAAAATCCTCGTACATTTGAGAATTCAGGAATGTTTGAGGATTTTCGAAAATAGTCCCGCGAGTCCAGAAAATTGAACTAGTTCGAAATAGTTTGAGTTCGTCTCAAACTCGGGTTCGAGTTCTAGTCCATCCCTAGTATATGAGGCTTTCTATGCGGCTGTGCATGGGACTTTCTATGGGGCTGTGTATGGGACTTTCTATAGAGCTGTGTATTGGACTTTCTATGGGGCTGTGTATTGGACTTTCTATGGGGCTGTGTATGGGACTATATATGGGACTTTCTATGAGGCTATGTATGGGACTTTCTATGTAGCTGTGTATAAGGCTTTCTATGGGCTGTGCACTGGACTTTCTATGGGGCTGTGTGGGACATTCGATGGGGCTATGTATTTTCTATGGGGCTGTGTATAAGGCTTTCTATGGGGCTATGTATTGGACTTTCTGTGGGGCTGTGTATTGGACTTTCTATTGGTCTGTGCTGTGTATTGGACTTTCTATGGGGCTGTGTATGGGATTGTATATATGTTACTTTCTATGGGGCTGTGTATTGGACTTTCTATGGGGCTGTGTATGGGACTATGTATGGGACTTTCTATAGGGCTGTGTATGGGACTAAGTATGGGACTTTCTATGGGGCTGTGCATTGGACTTTCTATGGGACTGTGTATTGGACTTTCTATGGGGCTGTGTATAGGACTTTCTATGGAGCTGTGTATAAGGCTTTCTATGGGGCTGTGTATTGGACTTTCTATGGGGCTGTTTATGAGGCTTTCTATGGAGCTGTGTATGCGACTTTCTATGGTACTGTGTATGGGACTTTCTATGGGGCTGTGTATTGGACTTTCTATGAGGCTGTGTATGGGACTTTCTATGGAGCTGTGTATAAGGCTTTCTATTGGGCTGGATATTGGACTTTCTATGGGGCTGGGTATTGGACTTTCTATGGGGCTGGGTAATGGACTTTCTATGGGGCTGTGTATAAGGCCTTCAATTGGGCTGTGTATGGGACTTTCTATGGGGCAGTGTATGGGACTTTCTATGGGGCTGTGTATTGGACTTTTTTATGGGGCTGTGCATGAGGCTTTCTATGAGACAATGTATTGGACTTTCTGTGGGGCTGTGTATTGGATTTTCTATGGGGCTGTGTATGGGACATTCTATGGGGCTGTGTATTTTCTATGGGCTGTATTTGGACTTTCTATGGGGCTGTGTATGAGACTATGTATGGGACTTTCTATGGGGCTGTGTATTGGACTTTCTATGAGGCTGTGAATTGGATTTTCTATGGGGAGCTGTGTATGGGACATTCTATGGGGCTGTGTATTTTCTATGGGGCTGTGTATTGGACCTCCACCCTTTGTCGTATCTGTTGATAAATTCTTCATTGGAAATGAACAAAACTGGGGAAAATGTGTATGTATAAGTAATAATCGTGTTTGCAGATTTTTCATTTTCATTGATTGTCAAACTCTTGTCCCTAAGAGGCAGTGGATTGTGCACAAGAACTTCGCTTATACTCGGGTCTGGGCTGATCTGGATGCTTGAAGCAGCAGCTGGACGAAATGACATAGCCCTGGGAAAACAAAAGCTATACTCTGTAACTCACACTCCTCTTGAGTTCGGTGGGTTAGGCAATTGTTGTTCTGCTTATCAGATCAGACCAGACTGCAAGGGAAAGTGGAAGTAAACGAGAGAAAGGAAGAGATAATGGATTTTCTATGGGGCTGTGTATGGGACATTCTATGGGGCTGAGTATTTTCTGTGGGGCTGTGTATGGAACTTTCTATGGGGCTGTGTATTGGATTTTCTATGGGGCTGTGTATTGGACATTCTATGGGGCTGTATATTGGACTTTCTATGTGGCTGTGTATTGCACTTTCTATGGGGCTTTGTATTGGACTTTCTATGGGGCTGTGTATTGGACTTTCTATGGGGCTGTGTATGGGACTTTCTATGTGGCTGTGTAGTGGACTTTCTATGGGGCTTTGTATTGGACTTTCTATGGGGCTGTGTATTGGACTTTCTATGGGGCTGTGTAGTGGACTTTCTATGTGGCTGTGTATGAGGCTGTGTATTTGACTCTGAATGGGGCTGTGTATGGGGCTTTCTATGTGGCTGTGTATTGGACTCTCTATGGGGCTGTGTATTGTGAAATGGACTTTCTATGGTGCTGTGTATTGGACTTTGTATAGAGCTGTGTATAAGGCTTTTTATAGGGCCGTGTATTAAACTTTCTATGGGGCTGTGTATGAGGCTGTGTATGAGGCTTTCTATGGGGCTGTGTATGAGGCTTTCTATGAGGCTGTGTATGGGACTTTCTATGGGGCTGTGTATGGGACTTTCTATGGGGTTGTGTATGGGACTTTCTATGAGGCTGTGTATAAGACTTTCTATGAGGCTGTGTATGGGACTTTCTATGGGGCTGTGTATGGGACTTTCTATGGGGCTGTGTATGGGACTTTCTATGGGGTTGTGTATAAGACTTTCTATGGGGCTGTGTATGGGACTTTCTATGGGGCTGTGTATGGGACTTTCTATGGGGCTGTGTATGGGACTTTCAATGTAGCTGTGTATAAGGCTTTCTATGGGGCCGGGTATTAGACTTTCTATGAGGCTGTGTATGGGACTTTCTATGGGTCTGTGTATGGGACTTTCTATGGGCCTGTGTATTGGACTTTCAGTGGGGCTATGTATTGGACTTTCTATGGGGCTGTGTATTTGACTTTAAATGGGGCTGTGTATGAGGCTTTCTATGGGGCCATGTATTGGAAATTCTATGGGGCTGTGTATTGGACTTTCTATGGGGCTGTATATGAGATGGACGAACTTTAAAAAGTTTGGTCTGTTCTCGAACTTTCGAACTTCTAAAAAAGTTTGAAAGTCCGAAAGTGGGGGGTAAATAGTTTGGAAAGTTCGAATGAACTTTCCAAAATATTGCAGTGTAAACTTACCTTACAGGCCTCTGGGACCTGGGAGATGGTCTAGGGAACACGTCCCTGCATGGGGAACAGCATAAAAACCGGACGTAGCGCACACGCGCGCTACTTCCAGTTTCCGCATGCTGCTTTCGGTAATCCCCGAACATTCGGTAAAACTTGAATGGCCGCTTATGAAAATCACTGAACAGCTGGAGATTCCTGAAAACGGCCTCTCCCAGATTGCCGAACGGCCGACAACCTGGCCGAACGTTTGGGGTTCCCTCGTTCCTGGGTCCTTACAAGGACCTCTGTGGCCCTGACAAGGGCCCTTTGAGGCTTAAGGGGTCCCAAAGCTCGAACCAGGACCCCCCAGCACTTAAAAGTGCCCTTGTGGCCTTGACAAGGGCCCTTTAGGGCTTAAGGGGTCCCGCAGCTCGAACGTGACCCCCCTCCCCAGCACTTATAAGTGTCTTTCATCAGGTGACACCAGCTCTGCGAGAAGTACCCTGGCTGCCAGGGGTACCTCCATCGCCGGTGGCCTCTAGACAGCCAATGTTACCGGCGTCTTGATCCGACGCGACACCTTTGGGCTAGCGACAACACCACTGAAGTCACCAATGCCAGGCAGGCTCACTGAGGCCGACGGTGCCAGCGGGCTCAATGTCGGCCATAGTGAGCCTGGCTGGCATCGGCGACTTCAGTGATGCTGTTGTAGCAGCTTCTTTCTTCTGCCATCTACTGCAATGATTCCTGAGCTCCGTGGAGGTGTGCACCTCTTTATATAGGTTTGCAGAAAACCCTAATCCGTTTCTGATTGGTCAATTTTTCAATGCTTGGTTTACATGGTTTATATTAACCTATTAGATTTTAGAAAATCGGAAAATCTGATTGTTTAATTTAAACCATGTAAACCAAGCATTGAAAAATTGAACAATCAGAAACTGATTAGGGTTTTCTGCAAACCTCCGCAGAGCTCAGAAGTCATCGCAGTAGATGGCAGAAGAAAGAAGACATTGGATCAAGACACCGGATCAAGACGCTGGTAGACCTAGAGGGCGTCTAGGTTTTGAGCTGCGGGACCCCCGAACATCTGGCCGCAGGTTTGTCGGCTTTTCGGCAATCCTCGAGCAGCCGTTTTCGGGAATCTCTGGCCGTTCGGGGGTTTTTTGGAAGCGGACATTCCAGGCCTGCCGAACGTTCGAAAATCCTCGTACATTTGAGAATTCTGGAATGTTTGAGGATTTTCGAAAATAGTCCCACGAGTCCAGAAAATTTAACTAGTTCGAAATAATTTGAGTCGTCTCAAACTCGAGTTCTAGTCCATCCCTAGTATATGAGGCTTTCTATGCGGCTGTGTATGTGACTTTCTATGGGGCTGTATATGGGACTTTCTATGGAGCTGTGTATTGGACTTTCTATGGGACTGTGTATTGGACTTTCTATGGGGCTGTGTATGGGACTTTCTATGAGGCTCGTGTATTGGACTTTCTATGGGGCTGTGTATGGGACTTTCTATGAGGCTGTGTATAAGGCTTTCTATGGGGGGCTGTGTATTGGACTTTCTGTGGGGCTGTGTATTGGACTTTCTGTGGGGTGTGTATTGGATTTTCTATGGGGCCGTGTATGGGACATTCTATGGTGCTGTGTATTTTCTATGGGGCTGTGTATTTGACTTTCTATGGGGCTGTGTATTGGACTTTCTGTGGGGCTGTGTATTGGACTTTCTGTGGGGCTGTGTATGGGAGTTTCTATGGGGTTGTGTATGGGAGTTTCTATGGGGCTGTGCATTGGATTTTCTATGGAGCTGTGTATTGGACTTTCTGTGGGACTGTTATTGACTTTCTATGGGGCTGTGCATTGGATTTTCTATGGGGCTGTGTATGAGGCTGCATAGGGCTACATAGGGCTGTCTGTGGAACTATCTATGGGGCTGTCTATGGGAGACAGTCAACCCTCAGTTTAAACAGTCGAACAGTTTCCAAGTTTATCCGTTAAAAATAAGTACCTAGGTTTATATTTATATACTCATACAGTACCTAACCCAGTCCCTTGCCGCCTGGGTGGCCACCCCCTGCTCCTGTTTTGAGTAAAAACAGGAGCAGAGAGGCTCTGCGTTGACAACAACTCTACTTCTTGGTATATTCATTAATTATGTTAGATATTGTAAAAAGCCATTTCATATGGTTAGTTTAGCTTCAGCTAGAGTTTGTTAGGTTAGGCTAGGTTAGACTAGTTAGGTTAGTTAGGGCCCTGCTGAAGTCCACCTTGACATGGTGGCAGGCTTATAAATATCTTGGCCAAAATCTTTTATTCTTCAGGAATTATAGTATGGATAAATGCCTATTTGAGGAACTGTTTAAATATCTTAGTGATACCAAGTTCAAAATGGCCAAATGGACTTTTTGTGGGGCTGTGTATTGGACTTTCTATGGGGCTGTGTATGAGACTATGTATGGGACTTTTTATGGGGCTGTGTATTGGACTTTCTATGGGGCTGTGTATGGGACTTTCTATAGGGCTGTGTATGGGACTTTCTAAGGGCGGGTATGGGGACTTTTATAGGGCTATGTATTGGACTTTCTATCGGGCTGTGCTGTGTATTGCACTTTCTATGGGGCTGTGTATGGGACTATATATGGGACTTTCTATGGGGCTGTGCACTGGACTTTCTATGGGGCTGTGTATGGGACTATATATGGGACTTTCAATGGGGCTGTGCATGGGACCTTCTATGGGGCTGTGCATGGAACTATGTATAGGACTTTCTATGGGGCTGTGTATGGGACTTTCTATGGGGCTGTGTATGGGACTTTCTATGGGGCTGTGCATTGGATTTTCTATGGGGCTGTGTATGAGGCTTTCTATAGGGTTGTCTGTGGAAAAATGTAAAAATAAGTACCTCGGTTTATATTTATATACTCAAGTATATACAGTACCTAACCCAGTCCCTTGCCGCCTGGGTCGCCACCCCCTGCTCCTGTTTTAAGTAAAAACAGGAGCAGAGAGGCTCTGCGCTGACAACAACTCTACTTCTTGGTCTATTCATTAAATATATTAGATATTGTAAAAAGCCATTTTATATGGTTAGGTTAGATTTAGCTAGAGTTTGTTAGGCTAAGCTAGGTTAGACTAGTTAGGTTAGTTAGGGCCCTGCTAAAAAAGTCTACTTTGACATGGTGGCAGTCTTATAAATATTTTGGCGAAATCTTTTATTCTTCAGGAATTATGGAAAGGATAAATGTTTATTTGAGGAACTGTTTAAATATCTTTATACCAAGTTCAAAATGACCAAATGGCTAGCCATGCCCACTCGCCAAGCCATGCCCACCAGCGAAGTTATGCCCAGCCCACCTTGGGGTGCACTGAATATAGACCCCATTCAAAGTCTGGCTCAGGTGGCAAAAACCCTAGAGGCACACCTGGTTGCATGTTACTGGTATTGATACATAAAGTTGGAGTTAATCCAGGGATATTTCCAATTGCCACTTGGAGTCAGGAATAAATTTGCCCCTCTTGAATACTGTTTGTTTTTTTCTTTTGCCTTCCTCTGGGTCAACTGTTGGGCAGGTAATGTGGGTATTGCTCAATAGGTTGGACCTAAAAAAAAAAATACTATACTATAACAGAGCTCTTATTTTTTTGGTGTTTTATAATGTGGTAACCATTATATATTTTATTGCCTAAACTAGGGATTCTCGATTGGTGAAGACTACCAATCCCAGCATTCCTCAACTACAGAGGGAACCCAGGGAATGCTGGGAGTTGTAGCTTTCAAAACATGTGGAGGCTCACAGTTTGGTTACCACTGTGTGTTAAACTACAGGGGAGGGGAACAGAACTTGAGGGTGGAAAAAGAACAAGCGGAAGGACATGAAGGCAGAGATAGCACTAAGGCAGTTGGGGACCTGGGATGTCAGTGATACTGAAATCCAAATGAGCTAATCAGTTGTCAAAGGCCATAGGTGTAAATGGAGAAAAGAAGAGGACCAAGTACTGAGCTTTGTGGTACCCCCACAGGGAGGGGACAAGGGGTGGAGCAAAAAAGAGAGCAAAAAAGAGAGCAAAAAAATGCAGTGTCCTGGACACCTACAGCTAGGTACACACGACACAACATTTCAGTGTTTCGGTCGGGCCAAATTATTGTATGGCGGCTTTTTGCGGCCGTGACCAATTGCCGACCGTTCGTTTGTCCGAATTGGACGAACGAATAATTGGAAAAGTCGGATAATCACAACCAATCGTGCAGCCCTCTATGGACAACACAACTGGCCGTGCCTAACTGTCGGACGTGCCTGCTTTTGCCATGACTGACAGTCCTTCCTCCTGGCCAACCGGTCGAAATCATTGAACAGTCGGTCAGGAGGAAGCATTGTATAGTGTGTACCCAGCTTAAGGAGACCACGGTCTGAAGAACTAGAAGGGGATGAACAGTATCAAAAGCAGAGGACAGGTCAAGATGAATAAGCAAAGATTAGTACATTTCTAAAGAGTAAAGCTTTATTATATTGAAATAAATACAAAACCCTTTTAAAGTTCTCCAAAAAATCCTAAAAATGATCATCAGGTATTACAAAAATAATAATTTATTGCTTTAATAAATGTAAATGTTTGGAATAAATAAACTAACTTTGCGTACTGATAGAGCAAAATTAGTGTTAAATAACTGTATTCCTTATTTTTCTAAATAGCGTATTTGTCATTTGAAACCCCTGTAGTGTATGCCTTGCCTCCGTCAAAAACATATTTCTTTATGTAAATTTAATTTACAGGATAATTTTGGAGCACATTAATTTCTGAAGTGAGTATCAACACCTGCTCATGAAATAATTATAATAATTTATTGAATAATTTCAACTAATAGTGATATTTTTTATTACTCTTCAAATTGTCTGTTCTGTCCTTTTATTTTCCGACTTTTATTACTACTTTTATCTATAACATTTCACCTGTGTGGTTGTTAATCATGGGAGAGGAGTAACTTCCAACTGTTCTCTGGATGATTTCCAAGGAGCTGGTTTCATGATAACAGACAAGATATTAATCTGCAGAAGCTTTATAAACTCTTGTTTCTTTGCTTTTCTTTCTAGCAAAACAAAGAATGGAATAAAAACTAAATAAACAAAGTGAAAGGTGCACAGATCTTAAACTTTCCAGGAACAGATTAATGTACAGTAGCTGTTGTGTTCCCACAGAGCTCTACATAAGGAGTACATAAGGAGTAGGCAATACTTTGGGGGCAGGTGAGGGGAAGACACTTTTCAATTGCTGCTGAGTAGAGATGGCCGAACTTTCGAAAGTTCGGTTCGTTTTCGAACTTTCAAACTATATTGAAAGTTTGAAAGTTCGAAAACAGACCCATTAAAGTCAATGGGACTCAAATAGTTTGAAAAGTTCGAATGAAATACAATTAAAATATAAATGGAACTGAATGTAAATGGCTGTGAGACCTGGGAAATAGTCTGGGGAACATGTTCGAATATCCAGGACTTTCCAAAACCCGATTTTACTCTCACATGCACTACTTTCGAGCTCTCACGTTCGAACATTCGATAATTATCCCATGAACGACTTGCGGATTTGAGAATTCGATATTTACTCGCGTATTGGTATAATAGACATTTTACTCGTGGATTCGATATTTACTCGCGTATAGGTATAATAGGCATTTTACTTGTGGATTCGATATTTACTCGCGTATAGGTATAATAGACTTTTTACTCGCTGATTCGATATTCGATATTTACTTGCGTATAGGTATAATAGACATTTTACTCGCGGATTTGAGAATTCGATATTTACTCACGTATAGGTATAATAGACAGTTTAGTCGCGGATTCGATAATTCGATATTTACTTGCGTATAGGTATAATAGACATTTTACTCGCGGATTTCAGAATTCGATATTTACTCTAGTATAGGTATAATAGACAGTTTAGTCGCGGATTCGATAATTCGATATTTACTTGCGTATAGGTATAATAGACATTTTACTCGCATATTCGAACATTCAAACATTCGATAATTATCGAAAGTCCAAAAAATATCGAAAATCCGGGTCCGGGATAGTTCGAGAAGTCTGAGTTCGTTCAAACTCAAATAGTTTGGCTCGAACTCGGGTTTGAGTTTGAGTTCTAGTCCATCTCTACTGCTGAGTTGGGTTTGCAAATGTGGAATCTATTTAATTCTGTGTAATTGTGTGTGTGTGTAGGAGGTTTGGGTGTTGCTCTAAAATATATACAAATGCTTTTAAAATCTGATTGGCTCAAGCCTCTTAAACCACCAATAGGGCTCCAGACAACCCTACCCTAGGAGTCAATTATGCTTCACCTTGTGTTATACAGTTGCATCATACAACCCATTCAACATTACATGGCTTTCCTTTGGCTTCTTATCCTCTGTATAAGGAACTGTATTTATAAAGGTGCAGTATTCCAATTATTGCTAAGCAATCATAAAAGGACATCCATGGTGCAAAATACTCATAACGTCCATAGAATATTGCAGTGATCTTTAATGACCATGTAGGTATTTTCCAGCCATAAAAAATTGATGCACCCGTACATCACCAATAACAAGCAGGACTTTATTCCTGTGCTGTTAATGGTAGTTATAGACCTGCGGTATCATTAAGATGTAAGATGTTGCGAGTTTATAACTAGATCACTTAGGGCCATAATAATAAAGGTACCGTATCTCTAAAAATGAACAAGAATTCTCGAACGTTCGAGGATTTCCGAATGTTCGGCAGGCCTCGAACGGCCGGACATTCTCGAAATCCCACGGCCATACATTTGGGGGTCCTGCAGCTTGAAACCGGGACCCCCTCCTGGGTCCTTACAAGGACTTTTGTGGCCCTGACAAGGACCCTTTTGGGCTTAAGGGATCTCGCAGATCGAACCGGGACCCCCCTCCCCAGCACTTATAAGTGCCCTTGTGGCCCTAACAAGGGCCCTTTGGGGCTTAAGGGGTCCCACAGCTCAAACTGGGACCCCCCTCCCCGGCACTTATTAGGGCCCTTGCAGCACTTATCAGTCCCCTTGTGGCCCTTTGGGCTTAAGTGGTCCCGCAGCTTGAACCGTGACCCCAACTCCTCGGCCCTTGTAAGGGCCCTTGCAGCTGATAAGTGCCTTTTTTGGGGATCCCGCAGATTGAACCGGGACCCCCAGTGACCAGCTCTTAAAAGAGCCCTTGGGCGTGTCTTCTTTCTTCCATCCGGTGACACCAGCTCCACTGAGGCCACCGACCCCGAGAAGTACCCCTGCGGCCATCAGGGGTACCTCCGGGGCCGGTGGCCTCAACAAGGTAATGTCCCTGAAGACTTTAGTGCTATACAAATGTTTTTTCCCGCAGACATCACCCTTGAAACCAATTGACTCATAATCATGTGGTGCCACATGAGGTATTCTGTGTATGATTTTTAGGATATCACCATGTTTCAGGTATCAGGTGTCATTTATCAGGTGTCAGGTATCAAAGCTGGCCATACACGCGGCAGACTAGACATAGATTAGACATTAGATAGATTAGCAAAACATGACCTAGCTTTTGGGGGTCCCTGAATAAAATATTAAAAGTTTTTATTAGGGTGGACATACCCTTTGTTCTAGAAAAATGATCC
This sequence comes from Hymenochirus boettgeri, assembly GCA_019447015.1. Lineage (NCBI taxonomy): Eukaryota > Metazoa > Chordata > Amphibia > Anura > Pipidae > Hymenochirus > Hymenochirus boettgeri. Next base: position 79,018,398 of record CM033474.1, read on the forward strand.
CAGCTGCTCCTAAACATACCTACCAGCTCCTGATCCCTTGCTGCCCATTCAGCCTCCTCTGTTGCTGATAAATTCTGTTGGCATCCTTCATAAACAGCAGAGAAGGATTAACTGGACATCTGTGATTATGATGTCAGCAAAACTTTTAATTTTTTATTCAGGGACCCCCAAAATCTAGGTCACGTTTTGCTAATCTATCAAATGTCTAATCTATGTAATGTCTGCCTCGTGCATGGCCAGGTTAATACACGAAAATTGATACCTGACACCTGATAAATGACACCTGATAATTGACATCCGATACCTGATACCTGACACCCGATACACGATGATGTCTTAAAATGGACACCGTATCTGTGAAATATCTCTCATCTTGAGTGGATAACTCAAAGGGCGCCCCCATGTCATATGCAAGCCCCCACCCTTTTCTTTATTTATATTATTATCATGGATTTTTGATAGCGCCAACATCTTCCATGGCGCTTTACAATTACATAGCCATACATTACATACAAGGTAATACAAAGTCATACATATTACATACACAGGTAATACATAATATAAGTAAACAGAGTGATGAGTTTCTTACAGCAATACTATGATACAATAGGAGAGAGGACCCTGCCCAAAGAGCTTACAGTTTAGAGGATATGGGGGCAGTGGAGCGTGAAAGGCAGGTTGGATCATATTGGGTAGTAAAAGGGGAAATGTTTAGGCCAGGTTATATGCTTGCCTGAAGAGGGTGGGTTTTAAGGTTACGTTTGAAGTTATTAAGGGATCCCTAGTCAATGAAAACAGATTGTGAGGGTGGGAAAAGGACAAGTTTAGTCTTGTCCATGTTGAGTTTGAGGAAGCGGGAGGACATAAAGGCAGAAATGGCACTAAGGCAGTCGGGGACCTAGGATGTCAGTGTAGGGAGGTCTGGGGCAGAGATGTAAATTTGGGTATCATCAGCATACAGGTGATACTGGAACCCAAATGAACTAATGAGTTGTCCAAGGCCATAGGTGTAGATGGAGAAAAGAAGAGGACCAAATACCAGACAAGGTATTTTAACGTTTTGTTTATCAGATCCAGAAGTTACATTAACACTACTTTAAAGCTACAACAGGGAGATCAGCGTTTGAAACATACACTATACACTATACACTATACATACACTATTAACAGTTATTTCTAAATGTATATTTCTTACATGTGAGCCGATAGTCTTATTCTATACAGTTCTGATCTCATGCTACTGTGTCTCCCAGAGTCTCTCTTGATTTGACAGTTTGGCTGTATCAGTTTCTGTCCATCTCCATAGTTCTGAAAAGGAGATATTTATATTACCTTAAGGGTAAATATTAAGGGTAATACATTCATCAGAGGATTAAACCTTTATTTTAACCCATAAATGCTGATATCACCAGCGCAATTTCTCATGCATTAACGATCACACTTGTGGTACATTAGTGCGTGAGAATTGCAGCACAATGTATGGCAATGTGGGTGGCCACATTGCACGCTCTGCAATCTGTTTTCAGAGATCACCATTTTTTGCGGATCGCATGCGCTCTTATTGTGCACTGTTTTACAGATTGCAGCACAAACGGACTGTTGCACACTTGAAATGCTTGTGTGCTTTTCACGTGCGTTGACGTCCATCATTGCAATTATTGGATATTAGATGGGTCAAACAAGGATCAAACATGTCCAGTATGCGTTGATAGGATGCATGTTTTATGCCAATGTTTATTGTCCAATGTGGCCCCTTTAAAAGTAAAAACAAAAATGTTCATATTATACATAATCATTCCTACCTAATATAAACAGTTCTAAAAAAAAATCTAGGAGCTTAATAACAACGCTTTCCTTTGGGAATCAGATATTCTGTAGAACCTAATGTTTAATCGCTAAGTACATTATTCTTTGCAAGGTCTTGTTATACAGCTCTATGGTGAATATATAAATGTTACATGTAGGTGGCACATCTGTTTGTTTTGACGAGCTCAAGTGGCTTGGGAATATTGACAATGCATTAAGTTGACATCAGTATATCAAATCAGGTGTATGCATGATATTATACATCATAGAAAAAGATGGCAACAATTAAAAAAAATTAGGCAGCACGGATTTTAAAGAAATATAATTTGATGTAAGAAAAACAAAGAAAACATTTTTTTTTTTGCTATTCTTTTAATTTTACTTCTTTGTAGATGTATTGTGTGCAGGTTGTTTTAATGTGACCAGCATAAACCTTTCTAAAAATACTGCACCAAATCCTATACTATAGTATGTTCAATAATGTACAGTACTAATATGCTTTTACCAGGGGCCATAAAGTGTCTACATTTAAAGGTGTTGAAAAGATCAGTAAAGGTCTACAACTTTCTTACACACTTGATGGATGTTAAATTCAATTTTTTTTATTAGAACAATTTTGTAAAAATTTAAAGTACAGCTAAAGCCTCAGAACAACACTCTTTAAGAAGGAAGAGCACCTTAATATAAAAGCAGTAATCTGTGTCTCACGTCTCATTTTGATATGGTAGTTGGGAAATTTACCTTTCAACCATGGGGTTTTTGTTTTATTTCCCAGCATCCCAGTATCACACATTGTGGTCACTGACCATTATGTTCTTTACACATGCTCAGTCCTAAACGGCTGTAATAACTTGTTGGTTAACACCAACAAGTTACACCCACTAATAGCCTCTAGCCAACCCTTTTATAGGACAGTTTAGACAAGGAAGCATGTGACTGAGGTCAGGGGTGTGGCCAGTCACTGTCTATACACAGTTATTTCATCCAGTTCTTCAGAAGGTTACATTTACTTTGCGCCGCAAATGCAATCGCATGCAATTGCATGTGCGATTCTGTTGCGTTTGGGCATGCGATTTCTCCTTTTGGGATACGAAATATCATGCGACTGCGCATTAAAATAGCGATCGCATGCGATTGTGTATCACAAATGGAAATGCACAAAAAAAGTGCGATAGTGTGGCTTAGCCCTTAATGGGGATATTTTCAGATTCTTGAGTGTAAAAATGTGGGCTTAGTTCTCCTTTAAATTCCATTTACCCCTCTGTTGTATAGACTGCTCATCGATATTGTACGATTTATCAAACACAAGGTGATCAGTCCAAATAAATGTCAGATGACCCTATCACTGGCTGCACAATCTCAAACAGTTTTCAAGCTGAAATCTGCTCAAGATGTATGGTGCAAGGTGTTGCAATTCCATGGCTACTTCCCAATCATATTTCAATCAGTAGGAAGCGATTAGTTGCACCATCATGCAGCCATTGACTAGTGTATAACTAACTTTACAGGTTATTTCTTACAAAACATTCTTAATGATACAACTGTTATGGCAGACCTCAGTAGATGTTGGGAGCTGTAATACACAAAAAAGTGGAAATAGGAATGCTAAACATTCCTAGGATTACACCTACCAGCCCTTTTTAAATGTTAGACATCTGCTAGGAGAGCTAGGTTGCCTATGCAAATATTATGAGCCTTTTTTGATGTTGCAATGAATTTTATTTGTTGTAGTGCCCCTGCACCATTGGTTTAAGCAGACACAGTGATACTGTGACAGTGCAGGAGGTCCACAAAGCCTCTCTTTTCCCCATTATTTTCCACTGCACAAAGATTGTAGATATATGTCACACAATTCACAATGGTAAAAGAACAAGAGAACAATTTTACCAAGGGATTGCGACATTTCATCATGAATGAAACACCGTGAATCTCCTTTTCACAGAGCTGCATTACTATTTTTCCATGTAACTATCAACATAATCATTCTTATTTACTGCCAGTCGCAGGAGTTAATTCAGAAGTAAAACTCACGCTAACCTATTCAATAGTATTAGTGATAGCGGTTCTGGGTAAACAAGGCCCAGAGTTTCCTACAGTTTTTTTATAATAGACATTTTTAGATTACTGACAATTAACCACCTGTAGACATTCCGCCATCATCCAGTAATAAATTTGTTCAAATAAAAAGAGCCCTGGTTGTTTACTTAATTGTAATATTTATCTTTTCCTGCAAAACATTATTTTTGTCTCCAAAATCACTGACATGTTATTACGGTCTTCCTCCAGCTTGTTTACTTTATGGACAATGCACTATATTCATTATAAGTTTTAAAGGGCACTGGGATTTTATTTTTTAATTGCCTATTACTGGAAACCATAATTTTTCCCAACTGACATTTTTTTTGTTATTCTGTCCCCTATTTCTCTAGATATCCAATCAGAAGCATCTTACATTTCACCTGTCAATCAAGTGCTTAATTATCATAAACTCATGCTTGCCCTCTCAATTAGTCTGGGAGGGTGGATTCTAAGCAAAACAAGTACTTGATTTAAGCGATGCAAAAACACACTAATATTTAGTTATCCCCTTTGATTATGTCCCAAAGATGATATAATATTTTGACCAGTGTACTAGACATATGCTGGCCACAAGTCCAGTGGTTTACTGGTCCCGAAATGTTCCCTGTCCTAGTCCACTCATGTTGCAATAAATTGTCAAGCACAAAATGTTCATGCTGAGCATTTGTCTAAATGTCATCACAGTGTCATGAGGTAAGTTTAATATTGAATGGTCAGCTTTACACTATCAGTGAAGACAGTTATTGTTAACTTTGTCTTTAATATGTTACTGTACAGCGCTGCGCCCCGAAGTGGCACTTTATAAATAAACTATACATACATAAAAATATGCTTAAAGGAGAACTAAACCCCCAAAAAATCAAAGTTTAAGTTAGAAAGTACTTGCCTCAACATCCATCTCAGTATGGAAGATTCCATTCAGGGGCCTTTTCTTTACCTCTATGAGCTCATTTTAGGTTCTGTTTGTTCCCCAAATCTGAAGCTGACATTTTCCCTTGCCTGCCAGTACTTTTACCTTCATTACATTTTCAGCACCTGTGTGATTTCCACTCCCAGCTCTTAACCCCTATAATGTAGGAATATATTAAATCATCAATATTCAAATTGGTGGTACAACTGATTAACACTTTCCTAGCATTGTTGTAGTGTGATGTATATAGGTTTGGGTATCTAGTGTGTCCGGATCTGAAATAATGTATATTTTTGCAAGTTTATTGCAAAACATGTGTGCTACATGTTTCAGACCCACTCAAGCACTTGAGGAAGGACAAATGGGTCAGAAACTTTCAAAAGTTCGATCAGTTTTCGAACTTTCGAACCATATGAAAAGTTCGAAAGTTTGAAAACGGACCCATTAAGTCAATGGGAGTCAAATAGTTCGAAAAGTTCTAATGAAATACAATTAAAATATCAATGGTAACTTAATGTAAATGGCTGTGGGACCTGGGAAATGGTCTGGGGAACGTGTTCGAATATCCAGGACATTCGAAAAATCAATTTTACTCTCCCTCACGCTATTTTCGAGCTCGTTCGCACCTAGGTACCATGTACATTTTACTTGCGGATTCGATGATCGCATATAGGTTTTAACGGACACTTTACTCGCGGATTCGATGCTTGCTTTCGCCCCTAGATACCATGGACATTTTACTCGCGGATTCAATGCTCGCGTATAGGTTTTAATGGACCCTTTACTTGCGGATTCGATGCTCGCGTATAGGTATAATAGGCAGTTTACTCGCACATTCGAACAGTCGAACATTCAATATTTATTGAAAGTCCGAAAATAATGAAAAATCCAGGTCCGGGATCGAGAAGTCCGAATTCGTTCTAATTCGAATAGTTCGGCTCAAACTTGGGTTCGAACTCCATCTCTATAGCACACGTTTTACAATAAACCTGCATTATTCACAGTTACATACCTCTGTCTTTGTATGTTTCACCTGCAATGTATTGTTTAAGTGTTGGAGGGCCATATTTAAAAACTTGCGATACCGCAGGTTTTTGTTACTATAAGACTGTGGCAGTAGTATACCATGCTGTAAACTACAGTAAGGATATTCTACGGGTGGTCGTAGATTTACATTCGCTATCATACATTTACAAGTTTTCTGATAGTGATCATAAATTAACGATCACCAAAGAAGGCGATACCACACCTTTATAAATATGGCCCGTAGTATGAAGGTCTCTAGCTCTCCCTGTCAGCTGCAGCAATATTAGTGGAAAGGGTAGCTTCTTAAAGGGGAATGTTCGAGGGTAGCAAGAGTGTGTTTTTATAGGAACAGCTGTTTGTATAAAAACAACAAACTGTAGTACAGAGCTAAGCTTAGAAATGGATTACACAGAGAAATGCATTAGCTGTGCTAAGATCAGCGTCATTATATTATCCTCCACCTGCAGCACTGCACCATGTTCAGTGTATGTATTTAATCAGTGTTCATATTAAAGGGAAATGTTGGAGGGTATGCAACTTGCAGCTCTGCACCATGTTATTTATATAAATGTACATATTAATAGGAATTATTGGAGGGAATGCCAATTAAAGGGGTACTGTTAGAGGGAATGCAAACATGTTCTATAAAATTAATGCAGCAGGAGGGCTGCCTGTGGGAAGTTTTCCATAAACAAAATCACTCTTCCAACTAGGGTTCCCACCTTTGCCTTTAAGACCCAAACACATATACAGGCCTATGTATTAAAAGTTCTTATCGTTAAAAATGGTGCAAATTTTGCCCCAACCAATCAGATGTTAGCATAAGAACTTTCATCACATAGGCCTGATAATATCTACACAACAAATGGTGGTTAGTATTTTCTTTAGACGCATGATGCAGGCTGATACAGTTTGCAGTTAATGCAATGGTACTTAGCACTGCAACACAGTGTAGATTTAATATGTGTTTGGGTCTTAATGGCAAAGGTGGCCTTTGTCTTTACACTACTTCCAGGCTCCAACATTCCCCTTTAAAATGCATTGCACAGAGTTGTGCTAAGACCATGTTCACGTCAATATGCTGCACCTGCAGCTCTGAGCTGTTTTGTTTTTATAAGTGTCCTTGTAAAGTGGTCAGTTCAATTCTACTGGGGTTGCCACCTTTCCCTTTAAGACACAAACACTTAGGGCTAGCTTCCACAAGCACGTTTTGGATTGTGGTTTGCGATCTGATTGTGCTAGTGGGAGTGCAGGCATGTAATAGCTTATGGGACCAGCCCCACTACATGCGATGCGTTTCCGTGTGCTTTGAGAGTGCATGCGATCACCATATTTTATATGTACTGCATGCTCTCTGCTAGGGTCCAATTGTGGAAGCGCAACGCCTATGCATGGAAGTGAGCATGATCAAGCATTATTGCGAGTGTGCATCCTTCCTTCCATTGTGTTTAATACATGCTGTATGGCTAAACTGAATAATGAAAATGGACAAATCTCAAACTCAAATGCATATTAATGGCGTGTGATTGTGTGTGCGATTCAGGTGCATTGCAGTGTGGCCGTGCCCAATGTACATTGCAGCAATACACACACTAATATAAATGGTAGAGTGCAGAAATAAATACATAAAAACACAGTCTTGCAGAAATGCTCACAAATATAAAGGGTTAATAAGTTGCTTCCTAAATACATGAAAGGGTTAACACCTTCCCCCACTCTGTTTGAGCAGGAAAATCTGCTAATAATATTCACTGCTATCTCTGATGATTGGCTGGGAGACACTGGCAGGTGGGGACTCTGAGTTCAACTGTTACATGCAGCTTAGCATAAGGGGAGTGGGAAACAAACACAAGGAAGCTAGTTAGCATGTGCAGAAGAAATATTGGTACCTGGACAACCAGGAAGAGGCAACACTAGAAGCCAGCCATGACATCATAGATTGCCAGTACTCAGAAATGTTCTATAAATTATTTCTCCTTAGATCTCCTTTACTGTTATCTACAAGAATTTGTGATTGTCTTTGTTCTTTACTACATACTTCAGTTCAATCCTCATGTTATAGTAAAAATAGACAGTCACAGTGATTGGTAGAAATGAGATCCTATCAGGGTTATTCAATAAAAGTTCTTATCGTTTAAAATGATGCTAATTTTGCCCCAACCAATCAGATGTTAGCTTTCAAATGTTAAATAAGATCTGATTGGTTGGGGCAAAATTAGCACCATTTTAAACGATAAGAACTTTTATTGAATCTCCCTGTATGTTTATCAACATTGGCCCTAAACTTTCTATGTTGGATTTTCTGCCAGCTGGCACGCCCATTATTTATCAATTTATATTTGAGTAGCCAATGCCTTCTTTCCAATAGCTTTCGGCTACATAGAGTTTAAACAGCCAACCATGACAATCATTATACTGCCAGTTGATTTTCCATTATCAAATAAAATAAACTTTAAGAAATAAAGTTTACCACGGAGATAAACAGGAGAGTATCAAAGGCAATGTCAGTATTTTGCATATAAACCAGACTTTTGATTTGCATAATTGAGCAGAGGGCTTCCTTTACATCTGTTCACTAAAACAAGGTGGTGCAGAATGAAAAAAAAAATGAAGTGACAGCAGAGAGTGTAGAGCATTGTGGACTTTAAATAAACTAATTCTGCAAGGTCTGTTCTGTGCTGGGGCTATGCTAATAAGCAATAACTACAGTTACTGATGTGTTATAGGAAGAATACGAAATCTGTTGCTAATTAAAAAACACATCATGCCTGTGTACCCTTCAATAAAAGAAGGGAATTTAAAACACAATCTAATCTCTTGACCTGAATATTTTTCTTATCGGGAAGCTTAATCATTTTCTAGGTATAAGGGTGAAAAAAGTAAAAAAAAACATCGAGTTCCAGCTCTTTACCAGCATCCGACTGAAGGAGAAGCTGATGGCAAGGTTATGAAAGAACAGCGCGAGTCTGGTGTGAACACTGATTTGAAGAAAGACTGCATCTGGTACCCCCATCTGATGGCTTAGATTGGTTTAGAAGGTCTTCAGGGGATGAATTTATTATTTGTTTATTATTCCGCTTGGCTGTGATATCTATTATCTTTGTGGAGAATGCATTAATAAGAAAATAACACACATTTCAAAATTTCTTCATTATTTCTTCTTATTAGTAATTATATCCTAACTGGCCATATTGCGTGCTGGTGGTGGAGGAAAGGACTTTGTAATGAATGTAGCAAGCAGTGCAATCAGTTAGAAATCTAAAAAATGGCAGTGAAGAGGAGAAGAAAAGAAGCATAGTCCTGTGTAAGACTAAAAAGGTGCATGTTGTACACTTACTGAAATAAGGCTATGTAGCATATTTGCTTCCACTACAAAAACACAAACCCTGAAATAGCCAGTGCTCTAACGAAAAGGAAATGGCAGTGGCGCACTGCTACCCCTCCAAGGAAAGAGCTATGGGCTGGGGGTCGATAAATCAATTATAAAGAGTCCACAAGGAGAAACCCCCTTATAAAGTGCATATAGCTAATTAATATATGTGCAACCGGCAAACAAAAAAGAGGGGAGAATTAAAACATAACTTTCGTTATGTTAATCGTTGTAATAGGATAAGGCAAAGTAGAGAGAAGGAGGCGATTTATCCTTCAGGAGGGTACTAGCCCTAATACTTAAAGCAGGTAGCCCTAGGCACTCGGTGCCCTCCTATTCTCAAAGATAAAGGACTAGTCTAATGACCCTACTGCTAAAAGAAAAGAAAAGAAAAGAAAGGAAACTCGACTGCTGGATGGAGTTAAAAAGTAAGGAAAGAGACACTCAAAATACACTAGTTGCCTGCAGCATGGTTTTTGTTGCCATGCTGGGCAAAAGAAACAGACCAAATACAATCAGTTGGAATCACTAGTTGAGGTTTGTACTGTGTTAGCCATAAGTAAGAGAAGAGAAGTAGAGAAGTAGAGCTGTGATACCTTTTATTGGCTAACTAAATAGATGACCAGGTACAGATACAGACTGGGGGGGGAAACAGTAGTGGAGTTGTGAAATGGGCACAAGTAGATAGCTGTAATAAAGTGAGAACAGTGTCCTTTGAAATGGAAAGTGTCTTTCGAAATGTATCAAATGTATCAAACATGTATCAAGACAGTGTCCTGGTGTGTGGGTTTAGTCTGGGTGGTGATGTGGAATAAGTTTATATTTGGTCATTAAACTCATGTCCCTATTTAGTCCGCCGTTCAGGAATTCAATTTCTGAATGAATTTGTATTCCCATTCCTTACACTGTTTTTGATTGTGAAAATTGCCCATAAGAATGGTGATCTTGGGGTCTTTCATACTGTGGCCTCTTTTACAAAAGTGCTCAGCCACACAGGCATCCGTTAATCCATGCATGATGTTGAATCTATGAGAGTTCATCCGTTTGTGCGGTGTTTGTCCTGTTTCTCCCACATAGAAACCCATAGTAGGACACTTTATGCACATTATTAGATACACCGCATTGGCGGAACCACAGGAGAATGATCCTTTAATTTGATGAATTTGGTTACAATGTGGTATATATATTTGGTCTGTTGTGTGGATGTGTGCGCAGGTTTCACATCTAGGTTGTTGGCAGGGGGAAGTGCCATTGATTGTTGTTTTGCCCAGGGAGCTGTGTACCAGTAGGCATTTCAAATTAGGGGGCTGTCGGTATGCCAGGAGTGGAGGCACTGGGAATATGTTTTTTAGTCTGTTATCCATTTGTAGTGTGGGATGGAGTTCTTTTATGATTTGTCGTAGGATCTCCAGGTGCGGACTGTAAGTGACTACAAGGGAACCCGGTTGCAGTTTCCTTTCTGTTTGTATTTTTGTAGCTTGTGTCTGGAAATAGATATGGCCCTTTGGATTTCCTTGTCTGTTGTTTTGGGATTGTATCCCTGTTTAATGAACTCACTGTGGAGTTGCTGTAGGTGTTCATTCCTTTCTGTTGGGTCTGAACAGATACCATGGTAATGTCTTAAATCACTACTGATTCAATCATGTCAAGGTCTGGAAGTGGAGTGTCAGGCAAATAGATACGAGCAGGTCCCCAGAGGGTAGAGCCAGTGCGCTACCCCCTCTCAGATTAGTGGTCTCCATTAAACTCCTTTTACTCTTAGCCTACCTTTAACGGAGTCACACAGGTGTGCTCTATTAAAGAAGGAGTATTGGGAGATAACAGGGAGAGGAGTAGTTTATTAGCTGTCAGCTTCTCGAGACAGAAGGCAGGGGCATAACTACCAAGTGAGCAACTGCAGGGGGGACAGGAGCCAGGGGGCCCTATCTTCTTACTTTTCCTATGACAGATACATCCTTGCCCCAACTATTAGAAAAGTGATGTAGCTATAGGTTAAATGACAACTGTAATATCAGACCTCCACCCCCACCTCAGTCTGTGATGTATCCAATGGGAAGAGGATTTTTTTGCAGTGTATCTTACCATTGGTAAAGATGTGCATTTAAAGTCCGTCTATCATACATCATGAATATACTTCATAGCTATAAATTTCTGACTGGTACTAGTATGGCCGCAGTTGCAAATCTAATTGTGGGTTTAAAATACCAGTGTGAACAAAAAAGGCCACATTGGTTATTTATGGCAGTTTGTATTGGTATAATACACCACAGTTGCATAGTTTGATAATTAATTTGGGTTGAAAAAAGTCCTCAAGCTCAACTTCTCCACAACCCCCCCAACCCCCCAAAAACGAAGTCTCTTTCATTCAAATGGTGCATGCCCTCAGTACACCAAACTAGACAGGGATTCAACTGTCTAATGGGGTGGCCTCTAATATTTTGTTTATCCCTATGAGAGAAAAGATCCCCTGCTCATTGGCTGTAGTTTCCTCTAACATATTTGTATAAGGTTCTCAAATCACCTTGCAAACAGCTCTTTTCTAGGGAAAACCGATACCGCAGGTTAGAGTAAAATTACGGCCACGGTCATACCTTTTCGTTTGCAGTATTACATTAACTTCACCAACTGTACTTTCATGACTACTGTGGTATTTTATAAACAATACCGTGCTGTAATAAAAACGTCTGTTAAAGGTGCAGTATTGTGAAATATCGATACCATTATACCTTTATAAATATTGCCTATGCTCCTTTTTACACATGAAAGAACTTTATACTGCTTGACACTGCTTATAGCTACTATTGTCCACAAATCTCTCAAGTTCTTTTTTGTTTCTCCTAACTAGAGAAGAACAAAACCAGCGGGTTTCAGTTCCAGTTCCCTGGAATCTATTGATGTTTCGATCATCCGAAATCCAATTCTATGCCAAATGAATCTGAATTTTTTTTAAATCAAAATTTTCAGTCAACTTTTTTTGTTTTTTTTCCATTTTCTAATATTTGAAGTTCAATTTTTCAATGATAAGTTAGAGTTTTGAAAAATGACGTTGGATCCGCAGATTTTCGAAACTGGTAGTTCCAAAACGAAACCAAGTTTGTAGTTCCAAATTTAAACCAGGTTAGTTTTAAAACTGGGACTCATCACTTCTCCTAACTATTCCATTTAGGCTAGAACTAACCAAAAATGTCAACATTAAAATTCACAGCCCAAGCACCAAGTTTATTCAAATCGTTAAGCTGGGACCATGGGGTCTTCCTGCACTGAGCCTATATTCCTGCACATAACTCAGCAAACACAGAGATCATGCCCACAATGCCCAACTCTAGGTCATTTATAAATAGGTTAAGGACAGACCCCTGAGGAACCCCACTAACAATAATGGTTTAACTAGAAAATGTTCCAATAATAAAAATAATCTATTCTTTAGCCAACTCTCAATCCAGTACAAATAGAAAGGTTGAGACTACTGTTCATTATCTAAAGCTAGGTACACACAATACAGATCTGCAAGATCCGGTCTGTCATCTTTCAAAGATCTGCATACACACAGTTCTGCATGAACATCATAGAGAGAACGCTCGGGATTGTGTGTTTCCATCGGCCACGCTAGACTCCTCTATAGGAGTCCCAATCGTTCGCCGTCCGTGCACTCGTTCGGGAAACGAAGGTACACACAATACCGATAAAGCCCCAATACCGTCGGATTAGGGTTTTATAGTTACTGTGTGTACCCAGCTTTACAGTATAAGCTTTTGTGATGTTTTTGCAAAATTCAAATAAATCCATATCCACTGAACCCCAAGGATCCGGGTTACGTCTCACATCTTTCTAGAATGCAATCAGATTCAATGGTTTGCTAGGACCTATGTATATTTTTACATCCACATTGCAATATAAGTATTGATCAGTATTTCACAGCGTTTGAGCAGACGAATCTCAATTGTTGCAAATCCTAATCAGTACCAGAGGCAGGAAACTATCAAAGAGCAGCTCTGAAAATATTGGCATTGCTTAGAATAACTAGAGACCCATGAAAAACCTGTCTAAGGAGTACTAAGGAGTATTGGCTTCTAAAGGCAGGGCTCTGTACTTCCACCCTGTAATCTTACTGCATGAACCTATTTAATAAAATAAGGCTGTCACAATGCATTGATATAATAACACACAGTCAGACAAATGAAATGAGGTTATGAAACCGGAGGAGAAGAGAAAGCCTTTGAACAGATGTCCTTGCAGTTAATTACTGCTACTGACAATTAACCACTCCCACTATAAGCAAATCTTGTTATATGTTGTTTATGACATTTAAAAGGGAACTGAAGCTAAACTATAAATGATGCTGAATGGATTCTAGAATTCCTAACTGAACGTTAGCTGGGTCTCTCATTGAAATCAGCAGCATTGTGGAGCAATTAGCTGTAATTTTGCAGATTTCTGAGTTTTTTTACCATCCCACTCACCCCTCCCCACTCCCCAGTGAACTGTAATTAGTTTTATCACAGCTCAGCTATGTTTAGGCAGGTCAGGGCAAGGCCACCCCGTAGAGATGAGAACAGCTCTAGAAGGGGGCAATGGGGTGTGTGCTACAAAACACATTTTGTCTTTTCTTTTGTGAAAGTTTTGTGTTTAGCCTTTAGTTCTCCTTTGAGAAAAATCTTTATTATGGCGCTTACAACATATGGTACAGTAGAAAAAAAATTATTGCTTTTGTGTTTTGTAGAGATGGCCGAACTATATAAAGTGATTTATATAGTGATTTAGTGAAAAGTCTGAATGATTTACAGCTAAACTAACAGTGGTAACTTACCGTAAATGGCTGTGGCACCTGGGAAATGGTCTGGGGAACATGTCACTGTCATCAAAACTTCTTAAAATACTTCCTAAATTCAGGCGGGCTATTGTCGGGTTTTGCGCAAGCTACATTCGACGATACATTAAAAGTTTATCAAACAAACAAACGATCCTTACTGTTAGTGAACGTTCCTTCCTAGGCTTAGCGAATGGTACATTCGAGGGTTGGATAGTGTACTGGTTAAAGCCACCGCCTTTGAAATGGGAGACCAGGGTTTGAATCCTGGATAGATGCAGCTATACAAAAGTTTGGATTATTATAATACCCTAGTAATATAATAACCATATAGTAACCTAGTAATATGATAACCTAGTAATATCATAACTCTATAATGTAGTGGCTGGATAGTGTACTGGTTAAAGGCACCGCCTTTGACATGGGAGACCAGGGTTTGAATCCTGGCTAGGGGTAGCTATACAAATGTTTGGATTATTATAATACCCTAGTAATATAATAACCATATAATAACCTAGTAATATGATAACCATATAATACCCTATATTATAACCATATAATAACCTATCAATATAATAAACATTTAATACCCTAGTAATATAATAACAATATAATAACCATATAATATAATAACCATATGATAATCTAGTAATATAATAACAATATAATGTAGTGGCTGAATAGTTTACTGGTTAAAGGGCATGTCCACCCCTTTTTAAAAAAAATTATATGTTGTAGTGCTAGTTCCCCCAGCCCCAACCGCTATATTATATTTGTAAGAAAGTCCCCCATTCGTTACTTACCTTCCCTCTCTCCTACAATGCAATGGCCGGCCTTCTGCTTGCAAAGAACTGCAAGCAGGGGGCCGGTCCGGCAGCCGCCTCTGTGATTGGCTGAGAGGCAGCCAATCACAGACGCGGTTGCTGGCAGTTCAGAACACCGGAGGAGAGAGGGAAGGTAAGTAAAGATCGAGGGACATTCTTATACATATTTTATTGCGGTTGGGGCTGGGGGAACTATACCTAATATGTGGGAGAGAGGATTAACACTAGGGGGAGGGAGAGGAAAACGGGTGGGAGAGGGAGGGAGGGAGAGGGGGGGGGAGGGAGTGAAGGGCTACTCTGAGCAAGCCAAAAACCTCTTAGAGGACAGCTCAGAGGCAGAAACAATTTCACTGGTGTCCAGGCTCCTGGTAGTCAGTTTTTTAAACTTTGGGGGACATTACAGGAGAACCATTTGGAGCTGGGATGTAAGGTAAGGATTTTTATACACTACAGAGTGGGGCCAGTAGTGGGTTAAATTTAAGTTTTGGGGGTGGACATGCCCTTTAAAGGCACCGCCTTTGACATGGGGGACCAGGGTTTGAATCGTGGCTAGGGGCAGTTAAACAAATGTTCGGATTATTATAATACCCTAGTAATATAATCACGCCCTTAACACCTGGCTGTGATATGCTAATTGGGATTTTCCAGGGTACATAATTGCCACAGATTCTTGTACAAGTCATTCTGAATTGAGAAAGCCAGTCGGATGACTAGCGAAACGTCTTCAAGAACTAAAAGTCCAGTTGATCTAATTGAATACAACAGATATAATATTATATGGTTATTATATTACTAGGTTATCATATGGTTATTATATTACTAGGTTATTATATGGTTATTATATTACTAGGTTATTATATGGTTATTATATTACTAGGGTATTATAATAATCCAAACATTTGTATAGCTGCCCCTAGCCAGGATTCGAACCCTGGTCTCCCATGTCAAAGGCGGTGCCTTTAACCAGTACACTATCCAGCCACTATATTATATGGTTAATATATTACTAGGTTATCATATGGGTTATCATATGGTTATCGTATGGTTGGATAGTGCACTGATTAAAGGCACCGCCTTTGACATGGGAGACCAGGGTTCAAATCCTGGCTAGGGGCAGCTATACAAATGTTTGGATTATTATAATACCTAGTAATATAATAACCATATAATAACCTAGTAATATAATAAATATATATATAAATATATAAATTCTGTGAGGCCAGAATATGGCTGACATAGGCCACAAAGAATTAAACACAGCATGAAACCTAATTAAGGTCTCAGGTTCCATTGCTTAGCTCCACCATGATTCTGATGCGCCACTGGATGTTCCTTTTGGGTGTGTTTAAGACCTCCAATAAAAAGGTATAACAATATCCACAATGTTCATATTAAACATTACATATAGAAAAATTACCCCCCAAAACCCAAAATTACAATAGTTAGAATGTAGACAGTTATAGGTCTAAACTGTTATGCAGCAAAACGATGTTCATCCCCTTCCCTCCACCTCTCTAAAAGTTTCTGTCTCCTCTTTAAGCTCTCCAAATTTTTACATGCTCAGAGGAGGCAGCTAGAGGAATAACATTCAGTCATTAGCTGTGATGTCATCTGTTACATCCATGACTGACAGCTGCTCACTGGTAGATCGAGGAAGCTTAATGCTTGAATAGATTTAATATCCTCTACATTTATGCTTGGGTTCAGCATTGATTCAGCATTAAGATCAGGAAAGGAAATAAGAATTATCTGATTCTCTGTGCTCCTTCTTTGCAGATAAACCCAACCCTGCAGTTAGCTGCTGTCTGTGTTACTGAAGTTACTGAAAAATCAATAACAAAGACGCCCCTCCCCCCCCACACACACACCTTCAATCTCCTACAGCTAATAGAAAATCTTAGTTGATTCAAGCAGTTATTACAGCTCCCATTACTGTTATCTTCCCATAGCAAAGCAGCTTTACTTTCACTATAAAAAAACATCACTGGGTGAATGCCATTGGATGTAGGGGGCACAGATCATCTCTACTGCACATTCTCCACACTCTAGCTGTGTCTCGGTTTTGGGAGGGGGTGGATACATAGAGAGGAGACATGCATACTAACTAGGAGTGAGCTGAACAGGACATGAGGAGATCTAGTGACAGGGAGCACTGAGAGCAAAAAAAGTTCCTGGCAGCACTAAAAATATAGAAAAGGATAAAGGCAAGTCATTTTTTTCAGTTAAGTGTCCCTTTAAAGGATGACAATAGATTCTGAAACCATCATAATAGTACCCAGGGTGAGGATCTAGACTCCTAGGTCCTCATTCTGGGTTGGCTTTAGCTTCCCCAAATAAACTGTCCAACAGTAAGATGCTCTCCTTGCAGAGCTCATCTTCACAATATTTGGTTCAGGAGCTAGAAAGGGGATAGGAGAAAGACCAGCACTACAAGCTGGTCTTTTATGGCTTTGTTTGGGAAAAATAAGGAAACTCAGAGGTGAGGTTCTAATGCTGGGTACGTTTAGTAGGTTTTGGAGGGTTTCTGCTGGTATTGTTCTTTGTTGTCTGGCTGTATAGGATGATGAATAAAAAAAGTAAACAATAAGGCCCAGTTTTGCCATTTCTCGATACCATGCCTTTAAAGGGCATGTCCAGCCCCAAAATGAAAACGTACATACAGGTAAATCACCCTCCATAACCCTAAACGGTAATAATTTGCAATCTGAAATATATAAGTCTAACCTTAAATCATGCACAATGTCCTGTTTCCCCTGTTTTTTGTTCCTGGTTATTCCAGTTAGCAACTGTCAGTTATGGATTTGACAGTTGATATCACTGAATGTTAATGCCCTATCTGCCTCTTCTGAGCATGCCCAGGCTCAGTACAGGCTCAGTACAGGTTTCTAAATTGCTCAGTTTCCATGAGGCCTCCAGAAGCATAGCAGGCATACAATAATGAATTCACAGGACAAATTATGATATATCAACATATTTTAAAGAGGCCATTCTTTCTAAAAGATGTTCTTACGAGGGTGGAGTTGTCCTTTAATAACCACTATGCTTGTGACAGCAATCATACGATTGCGATGGTGCCTGTAAAATTATGATAACGATAGTCCAAATATGATCTTAATTGTACAATCACCTATCCAATACCATATCGGTTGTTTGCAACCAATTAGTATAGTATTTGAGGTTAAATAAAGACATACGTCCATCCAGTCCTACCCATCTTGCAATATCCTCATTTCCTGCCTAACTGTTGATCCAGAGGAAGGCAAAAAACCCCCACCAAATTTATGAAGGGGGAAAAAATTCCTTCCTGACTCCAAGTGGCAATCGGAAATTTCCCTGGATCAACTCTACTTTATGTATCGATACCAGTAACTTGCAACATTCCTTGTTTGCAGAAACTCATCCAGCTTTTTTCTTAAACTGACCAATGAACCTGCCATAACAACGTCCACTGGAAGACAGTTCCATAGCTTTACCGTTCTCACAGTGAAAAACCCTTTCCGAGCTTGAAGCATAAACCTTTTTTCTTCAAGTCTTAAGGGATGTCCTTGTGTCCTTTGACATGTTCTATTGGTAAACAATGCCCCAGATAGTTTATTGTATGGCCCGTTACTGTATTTATACACAGTAATCATATCCCCATTAGAGATGTCCGAACTTTGCAAAATCCGGTCCGCTCGAGGATCCGCGAATTTTAGAAAAAATTCAAAAATTCGAAAATCCGCGAGCAGACCCGTTAAAATTAAAAATACCCTTGAAAAAACGAGATTTTTCGTATTTTCGAAAATTTTCGAAATTACGAGTTTTCACGTTTTTCGGAATTTTCGAAATTACGAGTTTTCATGTATTTTCAAAAATATGCATTTTCGAAAATACAAGTAATCCTCGTAATTTCAAAAATTTTCGAAAATATGTATGTATGGAATTAAGAGAAATCCTTGTATTTTCGAAAATTTTCGAAAATACGCGAAAAACCCGTAATTTCGAAAATTTTCGAAAATGGGAAAAATCCGCGAATCGGAAGTTCGGATGGCGGAAAATCCGGAAAAATCCGCCGTTCGCGGACGGGATAAATCCACGGCGGATCCGGGATTCCCTAATCCCCATGCAATCGCCTTTTCTCCAGTGTACATAATTGTAACTTTTCCAGTCTCTCTTCATATTCAAGCTCCCCCAATCCCCTTATTAATTTAGTTGTCCTTCTCTGAACCCTTTCCATTTCAAAGATGTCCTTTTTGTACACAGGATTCCAAAATTGCACTACATATTCCAAATGAGGCCTTACCAATGCTTTGTAAAGAGGGAGAATTACATTTTCCTCTCTTGAATCCATACCTCTTTTTATACAATACCATGCTGGCTGTGGCTGTTGCTGCCTGGCACTGCTTGCTACCTTTAAGTTTGTTATCCACCAAAACTCGAAGATCCCTTTCCAACAGGGATTCACTTAACACAGAGCCATTTATAGTATAAGCAGCACAAGGATTTTTAAGTCCAAAATGCATAACCTTACATTTATCAACATTGAATCTCATCTGCCACTTAGCAGCCCAATGTGACAATCTATCTAGATCCCCCTGCAATGATTGCACATCCTCTGAAGTTTTTAATGGTCGACAAAGTTTTGTGTCGTCAGCAAACACAGAAACCTTGCTGACAATACCCACTTCCAAATCATTAAATAATAGAAGCGGCCCCAACACAGAACCCTGTGGCACCCCACTTAGCACTTTAGTCCATAATGATGAAGCCACAATTTTCTATCCATGTACAAATGTGACTCCCCAGACCAACAGACCTTAGCTTATACATTAGTCGCCTATGGGTAAGTAAACTACATCTACTGCTATGCTAGAGTCTAAATTTCTACTTACTTCCTCATAAAAGCCAAGCAAGTTAGTTTGACAAGATCTATTCCTCCTAAATCCATGCTGGTTACTACTTATAATGTCAGTCCTTGAAACATACTCTAGAACATGTTCCCTTGTTAAACTTTCCAGGATCTTCCCCACCACTGAAGTTAAACTTACGGGCCTGTAATTACCCGGCTGTGAACGACTACCCTTTTTGAATATTGGAATAACATCAGCCTTTTTCCAATCCAGAGGCACACCACTGGACATGAGGGAATCAGCAAAAATAAGAAACAGTGGCCTAGATAAAACTGAACTTAGCTCCCTAAGTACCCGAGGATGTATTTTATCCGGTCCAGGAGATTTATTAATTCCGTACAATTGGTATTGTATGGATGAATGGGCATACATTTTTGGCCTGCAGATGTACGATAACTGGTATTTTAAATTTGGCCCATAGATTGTAATCAGGGTAAAGTATTTTAAACCGTAAATATACAGTAAAGCACAGGCCATCACTAGAAACAGAATCAGCAAAGCTACGGCACAATTTTAGCATTTAGTCGCCCCTTTATCTGCTCGTGTCTCTGTACACTTTACGAGCTGTAAAGTGGCTTTACCATTATAAAATATGCTAAAGATATCCCAAATTCATAAAAGGTATAAATACTTCTCTAAATATTGCAAAATATTATGCCATATAAAACCAAGCAGTATTTATTTTTGTTTGTGTTGTAGCTTTAGATTCTCTTTATGTTCTAATTTAATTGCCCAGTTGTGCATTGCTGCTGGTGCTCTCTTTAGGAGTATAAAGTGGCACTGAAAATATTTTTTGCGGAGGATATAAAGTGAGGGAATGGAAGGAAAACAATCCTTTCTTTACACCTTTGGGGAACAATTGTTTCCTTTTTTTCCAAGAAAACACACAATAAACCAAACTGCAACCTACAGTCATCATCTACCAGGAGCTGAGAAACAGCAGAATTGCTATTGAGCCAAACACACTTTGATACATAAAACACCAGATCACCGCCGCCCAGACATTTACCGCAAGACAACTCCTTTTTCAGGCATTGGTTTGTGCAAAGAGATTCATTTAGATGTAAATGTTCCATCAGCCAGGTTGAGAGGGAAGGGGCAGAACTGTATTAAAATCAATACACCCACTGACTTCCTAATGGCTCAGTTAATTGTAACTAAACAAAAGTCATTAGGTCAATAAGACTTGTGAGTTGTTCATAAGAAAGAAGCAATTCCACTTTATGTGGTCAGTATACAAGTGAGCCGGCCCAGCCATGCCATTAATGCAAGTACATTTTAGCTATTAATTTGTTTGTTTTTTTGTTTAGGAAATCTGATTGTTCGTGGCCAATAAGTCAGAAGCGGGGTCTGTATGTATGTATGTATAGTTTATTTATATAGCGCCACTTGGGGATGCAGCGCTGTACAGTATAAAATACAATAAAGTCATACAAGGGGGATAAATACATAGATAGTTCAGTACATAAATATATAAATTATATAAATAGAAGTGCTAGAGCTTTGCCACAAGAGGTAATGAGGTCCCTGCCCCATAGAGCTTACAATCTAGTTAGGTGGGTAACACACAGATACAATGGAATGGGTATAAGTGCTGGAGTGAGATGTATGCAGTGCAAATAAAACAATCAAATACTGTGCTGGTTACCAGATAGGTAGGATGTAAGGTAGGTCTGTGTACCATAAAACAGAAAAGGAAAATATGACTAAACAAAAAAGAAACTATGAAAATATATAACAGTAAGAAAACAGAAGAAAATAGAAAATTAGATTTTAGCCAAAAAAAAACAGGAGAGTAAAGCAATGAAAGATTGGCTCATTCATGGCTAATCTATAAGGACTGGGTACATTTCATTTTGACAGGGCAGAATACAATGATACATACTGTATCTCCTGTCATTGGGAAAGATATTGGCTGGTTTATTACAGTGAAACAATGCAGGTGGGTCATTTCTGCTCTCCCCATTTGTATATTGACATCTACATGGGCTGCCTTATTACCACACTAGCATAGAAAATTGTTGGTTTGTAGTTCAAACCACAAAGCTATGACACAGATTAACTCCTATTTAGTAACACTTTCTCTTTCAAAACAAGACCAAAGGTGCCCTTACACATGCAATTGTGATCGCAGGTGTAACCGCAGATCCCATGGCTATCTGTCATTACACATGCAATGGTAACCGCATACAGGACTCCAAGTGATCCCACTACACAGTATGGGGTCATTTAACTGTGCACCCACACGCACAGGTGATAATATCGGCTCCCTCTACTATAGTACTGTTACTGACAGACTTTTCCGTCAGGAATGACTGACAGTGATGTGGATGGCGGGCATTAAATGGCATTGTTGATGGTCAATTTCGACTACCACACCTTGTCGATATGCGCCAAATCCCAACAGGATTTGTCAAGTATCGGTAAGGTGTATGGGCACCTTTAGCCCTATTATTTTCTTTGTTATTGCTTTAGATTGATACACCTTTGCAGTGCATTATGATTGGCGAAAAGCATAGTGCCCTATGTGTCTATGATAGAGTAGAATTTTATGGTTCTAACTCTTGTACGAGTGGGATTTCTAGAAATAATTTTTAATAATTAGCAGCTCAGATTCACACTGACCATATGGAGTGTTGTTAAAAGAAAATTTGGGCAACAAATTTAGATACTATGGGCCATATTTATAATTTATAACAATAATTTATAAAATGATCGCTATCTAGGATATCGAACGTAAATATCCGTTAAAGGGCATGTCCACCCCGATGCAGTGTTCTGGCCCGGGGTGGGCCTGGCAGCCGCGTCTGTGATTGGCTGAGAGGCAGTGGAGGAGAGAAGGAAGGTAAGTAAAGATTGGGGGACTTTCTAACAATTATATTAATGCGGTTGGGGCTGGGGGAGCATGCCCTACCACATATCCAAAGGGTTTAATGTTAGGGGGAGGCAGAGAAAAACGGGAGGGAGAGGGAAGGAGAGGGAGGGGGGGAGGGCTGCACTGAGCATGCCTCAAACCTTGACGAGGTTGAGGCAGACTCAGGCACAGCATGAGTCACACACTGCTCCTACACAGCAGTTTCCTGGACTTTGGAGGGGCACAGCAGGGGAACTATTTTGAGCAGAAATGTAAGGTAAGGCTAGTTTTAAACTACTTGATGTGGCCAGTATGGGGTTAAATTTTAGTTTTGGGGGTGGACATGCCCTTTAACTATCGTAAAAACTATGGCTCCCGTTGTGTTTTGGACAACTTTACAACTGACATTATGGGTGTAACGCCTATTGTAAATGGTTTTCCAGCTGGTAAACATCGCAGGAACATCGCAGATAAGAACAGCTAAGTCTTTACACATTAAAGCTGATTTGGCATTCTTCAGTTTGGACATCTAATTGGATTTAATGGCCAAACAGTGTTTGAACAGCTTAAACAAACCTTACATTACTAATTTATAGATATTTCTGTAGTACACTGTAATATTCTGCTTATCGAATTATCAGAGCGACAAACTGCACCCCACAGGAAACATTACATTCTTGTTTCTGTCAAGGAAATGTGTAAAAAGGCAAACAGGACAGGATCTAGGAATAGTTATTTCTCAGTCAACACAAATATAATTTGTAATGTGCTTTAAAACTTGTCAATGTGGTATGTTTAGGTAGACATAATAATAGCTAAAAGAAATATGAAAAATATGAGAAACACTAAGGGGGAGATTTAGCCAGAGCTGCTAATGCTCTGGGTAAATCTCCCTTCCACAATTTTTATCATGCTAAATATAGCGCAAACACAATATTAAATCGCGAGCACCGGATGGGCGGGTGTATTTTGCATAACCTGGCATTGTTAATATGTTGTTCAAGTCGCGCTTAATCACGCTAACAGCAAATCTCTCCATATATCTGCCCAGCGGCTCTGGGTAAATGAGCCGGTAAAAATATGCATTTCAAAAAATTTCACAAAATTCAGCCCTTCAACTAATTTACTCCTTTTAGTGAATAACAAAACCTCCACTAACATTTTGAATTCTGTGATGTTATTTCAAAGTAAAAGAAATTCAAAGAAAATGGGAAGAATGCAAAGAAATTAAAGACTCTTTATGCAACGTAGCTTTATGTTACAAACATCTCAAAAAGAGAGAAATAAAGGGAATCTATTGTTTGCATATGTATTTATTCTGCATTTAATATTCTAGTGAAACCATTCCCTGGACATAACTAGTAATACATTTATACCAAGGGCTTTCCCATGAATTGAGAACCCAAAGAATGTCACTGCCATGGTTATGTCCCTCCAGATCACCTGCCAATGTCAAGTCATCCCTCCAGTTCACCAGCCAGTGTTAGCCCGCCACACCCACCTACACATGCCACACACATGCCTTTTTTATGCGGCTTTGCGTGCCGCAGGAAGATATAGGGGGAAAGTTTGGCTATAATTCCAAAAGGTCTAGAAGTGCTCTCCTCGGGTAAGCGCTGTAGAATAGCACTTGAAATATAATGCAGAACTTAAACATATAAGTTTGTGAAATATCTAGGGCAAATCTTAAAGGGAAACAAACATCGAATTGAGGGAGGTTTAAAAATGAAACCCCCCCCCCAAAATGAAAAACATTGAAAGGGAGATAGGAGTAATCGCTACTATCTCCATGCATTCACTGCACTTACCTGCCAACATTCTTGCAGAGTTCCGGACAACCACTCTGACGATCACATTACAACTAGGGATGTCCGAACTTCGCAAAATCCGGTCCGCTCGAGGATCCGCGATTTTTCGAAAAAATTCGAAAATCCGCGAGCGGACCCATTAAAATGAAAAATATCCTCGAAATTACAAGATTTCTCGTAATTTCAAAAATTTTCTAAAATACGTATTTTACGAAAATCCGAGTAATCCTCGTATTTTCAAAAATTTTCGAATTTACGAGATTTTTTGTATTTTCGAAAATACGAGAAATCCGCGGTTCGGAAGTTCGGAAGGCGGAAAATCCGGAAAAATCCGCCATTCGCGAATGGGATAAATCCGCGGCGGATCAGGGTTCGGATCTGCGAACCTGCAATCCCTAATTACAACTGACATTACATGTGTAACATGAATTGTAAAGCATTATCGGCCTTGGGAACATCGGGGAATGTTGCCAGGTAAAAACACTGAGGTGCTATACTTTACAGTTGGTTGGCATTTATGTGATCAAACATTGTGTATGGCCAGTTTCCTGATATTCTGATATTTCTAGATTATTATTTGATTCCCATGTAGAAAACAGATAAAGTTGCTTAAAATTTTTTCCCCCCCCTCCTAATTATGGGCTACATGTAACCACCCACATGCAATGTATCAGGGCCCCCAGTGTGACATAAATGACTTTCCACTCTGGGGGCCCATTACATTGTGTCAGTGATCATACCGCTGATTATATACAAACAGAATTTACAATCTATTTCATAGCTATCCTATGGCTGGCAATAGTGCTCATTCATTTTCTTTGTTTTATGTGCTCTAAATCACATGTAGCATGATTAGAGGAACATGGTGATGCATGTCAAATGCATATAGAGGATTAATCTATGTCTAGATGATGTGTTGCCTCTGGCTTCATCTGCAAGTCTGGGTTAAGCGAACTAATAATAATAAAATAAAAATTATATAAAGGATGCAAGTGGAGGAGACGTACACCTATTGTAAAGTTTGGAACACAGTGTGGGAGATTCATCATCGCTTTACCCAGTCTACACAATTTTGTTTTCTTGGGGTCACTGGTATCTTAGCGGTTGTGTGATTTTTACCTCTGCTTTTTGCCAGGCAATAAAATTCATGCATAAAAGTGCAAAGACTGTGAAATAGCAATGCGGAGGCTGTTCGGAAACCCATGCAGCCAATGCAAATCTTAAAGGACAATATGCCTACCTCCTCCGATCTACTCTTTTTCTGACTAGGTGAGGTACCCAGGGTGAGGACCTAAACCACTAAGGGCCATATTTATATGGGCTCGGTATCGCTTTTACAAAATTTGGCAGATTTCGAAGTTTACCATTTTGCTAAGTTCATTTCTATGGCCTTGCATTGAATTGAAAGGATCAACATAACCCGATAATGTTTTCCATTATTCAGAGACCCAAGATTAAAACACGTAACTTTTGATCATTATTAGTGTGGTGAGGTTTGTGGTGGTCTACACACACACACACACACACACACACACACACTTTCTTCGCACTGCCATTCCTGTATCAACAATCACCCAATTTACCCAAAACAATACTAGAATTTAACACACACACACACATACACACTTTCTTCTCACTGCAAAACACTTCGCATCAACAATCACCCAATTTACCCAAAACAATACTAGAATTTAACAAGTGTTAAAATTGACTGCGTAATTTGCCGTTTGCCTCAACCAATCAGAAGTTACTATTTTTTACATAAGCCTTTATATTCTTTAATTTAAAAAAAAAAATGTTCTTTAGAATCTATAGAAAATGAGAGATATTGTTTAATAGACCCACATAAAAGTCAAGGAATATACCTTCAGTATAGCAGCTAACAGGGGAAAATGCAAAAAAATAAGCTAGTTAGTTTTCATTTAGCTGAATAATACTTTACCGCTATCTCTGAGTACTATAATATGACCTACTTGTAGTTCCCGCTTGCTTTCCTAGATTAGCCAAAAAAAGATAAAGCTCATGTACTGCAATTAACATCTTTTCCTCCTTTCCTGTAGTGCGTAGCGATGTTCTGCTAATGAACAAGGAAAAGGTGCGCTTGTTAACTGGTGCCTTCTTGGCTCCGTGCTTGCAGAAAAAGCAAAGCATTATTACTTTGCTATGATTCATTTGTTGGAAAAATGGCTCTATTAGCAGGAGTAGTAACTGAGAACAGTAATATGCTATTTTGTTGATTGTGCAGTCTCAAGAGAGTGCAAATTTGATTCCCATTCAGCAGCACAACAAAGATTCGAACTCCAAGGCTCTCTGGGTTACAGCCATGTTATATTATTTCCAGTCTTTCAGGTCACTGACTCCGGGGAGGGAAAGGTTACTAAAGACATAAATGCACCAATTTATATGAAATAGTTAAAGACGACTCCATGCTGCGATTAAATAACACAATGCTAAGTCCAAAAAAGTGACATTTTAATGCCCTGTTTGAAAACATAGTCATAGTCTGAATTCACATAAATACAAAGTTGAGATACAGCTGATGAAAAGCAGCTGCCATCTTGATAGTTGCCATGACAGATGGTAGCAGTCTTTATGTCTTTTTATCATTATTAGTATCAGAAAATTCTCTCTCGCTTCCAAGCATAGATAAAACTCATTGAAGCTGTACCAGCAGAGCTCCCATGAAGCCCACAGACAGAAAATCAGACAAGCATTGTAAGGTAATTACAGCTGAACTGAGAGTTAAAATAAGTTATATCATATCCTCATTATTGGAACACCAAGAGAACACTATGGATTATTCTGTGAGACATTAAAGCTTTATACGTTATTACATCACCTCTTGGTATTATTAATTTTACCCCAACAAATGTATTGTATATTTTTCATGTAAAGCCATCATGGACTATTTACTTATTTACTTCTGGTGGTTCTAATTTCTTGTTGTAACGCTCCGGATCCCTAAGTATTTCTTCAGCCAGAGACCCCAATCTAACACCACTTGCTTCACCAATGGACAAGTCTGTTTGCTGAGAGGCTTGTAGCGCCTCACTGGGATTGGTTGCCTTTTGGACTTAGAGTTCAGGGTATCTGAGCTAAGGGCTGGAATACTCAAAGTAACCAAAGCAAAACTAGCAGACAGGGCACTACTAGCGATAGCGCCAGCCAAACATTTGGTGCACAACTAGAAACCAAATCAGGAACAGAGCCAAGATTAATACACAGGTAGTCGGTCAGTGGAGCAGAAACCAGAAGAATACAGCGAAATCACACCACGAGTCAGGGCTAACAAATAACTATAACGGGCAACTAAAAACAGTAAGCCTTAAAAAGGGACAGGCACCAATCAAATCAAGAAAGAAAAGCAAATAGAACCTAGATTGGTTGTAGCCATTTCAAATTTGCGGCTTAAAAGCCGAACAGCCAATCGCGAAATGCAGCAGCATGGGCATTAACTGTACCTTAGGCAAAATATCTTTTAATCTAATCTTACAGAATCCTCTGAGACTATCTATTGTGATAAATACCCTACCAAAGAGTTTTTTGCAAGGACCATTAATCTATTTGAATAAAGCAAATATATACTTTTTTAGTCGG
This sequence comes from Hymenochirus boettgeri, assembly GCA_019447015.1. Classification (NCBI taxonomy): domain Eukaryota; kingdom Metazoa; phylum Chordata; class Amphibia; order Anura; family Pipidae; genus Hymenochirus; species Hymenochirus boettgeri. The sequence continues at coordinate 79,046,368 of CM033474.1, forward strand.
TCAAGCTCCTCCATTGCCCTACAAATTTAGTTGCCCATCTCCAATTCAAAGATGTCTTTGTTATACTGGATTTTAAAACAGCAATGCATATTTTAGTCCTTACCAGTGCTAAGAGACCAAATAATATTTTTCTCCCTTGACTCGCTAATATTATACAAGATAATATCTTGTTACCTCTTGCTGTTGCTGCCTGGCTCTGTTTGCTAAAACAAAGCCTTTTATCTATTAGAACTCCTTAGAACTTGAATTCACATGGATAAAAATCTATTTGACAACTATACGTTGTAAACAATGTATTTACCCTTGTGAAGGTTCTCATTCATCCAGGTCATGGTATATCTGTTGTATTCAATTAGATCAACTGGACTTGAACGTCTTCAAGTACTAAACTTCAAGTCCAGTTGATCTAATTGAATACAACAGATATAATTTATTTACCCCTTCTCTGTCCATGTACAAATATGTTTTTCATGGCCAACAGTGCAGCCCCCAGCGTGGCTCAGGATTTCCTTAAGGTGGCTATACACTACTGAAATACTGTAATAGACAGATTAGACATTTGTCTACAGAGGAACGTGTAATCTATCTATTATCTTGAGTGCTGGCGGTTTTCTAACCTGCCTGGCCCATTCACTTTGCCATCGAATGTCGGTCGCAAAAAAGCGTGGGTCAGGCAGTTCCTTCAGAATGGTATTGAATATTGGGGGAACATCGGAAGGTGAGCCCTAATGCATGGGCCCCTTTACTGTACACACCCTTGCAATATACTCTATTACCTTCCTCCCCAGGATTATTCAAAAAACAATTAAAATCTTCTAGATATTGTCTGCAAATCTGTGCATGGAGGGCGGCTTGGACCATAGAGCATGTACTAGGCACCTGAAACTTCTGTTGAAATCCTTCCAAATACACCATTTTTTAGCTACATTTTAAAGAAGTATGAAATGTTTGATTCATTTTTTAACGCTTTGAAGGGTTTTTTTTCTCCTTAAACTTCCCAAAACTTACATTGTCTCCCTAACACAGAACTACATTTTAAACTTGCCACAAGGCATTTTGTCATTTTACTTTCTGAAACAGGCACACTGACTATGTTGGGAATCAAAAGGCTTATTTATCATGAGGTGTAAGCATTAGGCTGGGCTGTTAATTTGCTTTAAGGTGATCAGATGATAACTTTCTACTGGTCTGCTACAGTTGTTACATTTGTTAACATCTGATGTTACATTTGTTAACATCTGATTGGATGATGCAGGTTATGAACATTTTGCGCATTTAAATAAGCCCCTAATTGTTTTTTTGTAAATAGTAAACTTAATTCCCAAGAATGACAATGACGTCTCCTTTAGCTGTTTCAGTCATTGTGCTTTTACCGAATTCCCTCCTCCAAACAGAACATTGTCAAAAACACAGTTCCATTTTCTAATAATGGTTGTTAATTCTAAGAAGCTTCACAGTGCAATGGAATTCCTATCGATTTAAGAATAGATTTGCACTCAGAGTAAAATGAGTTCATCACAGATAACAATATTACAAAATGAATAATGATTAGATGCTTATTATTGCTGCCAAAGAGAACACTAAAAACAATGAATGTATTAGCTATATATTGAATAATATTCCAACTGCCCTATATACAAAACCCAATGTTCTTTTCACATACAGTATTAGTGACTCCCATTACATTTTTTTTTTTGCTAAAGTGTTTGTAAGTTTCTTCTGAACCCGGTTTATCTGCTCTTGCAGGTGTTGACATGCACAATATAGTCTCTTCTCACGGTAACGCTCACTGTTTGGTTAACTTGTTGAAGGTTAATAAAGATGTCATGAAAATACTGGTAAATGTATAAATGCAGTGCGCTATATAGGGAATGATTACATAGTAAAGCAAAAGGAAAGGAATTTCTTGTAAAAATGACTGCATTAATCATGTAACAGCAGGCAGAGTAAAAAAGGAACTAACCTGGAACAACCAATCACTATTAAAATTACCCACTGCTTTCTGCAGATGATCATAATGATTTGTTTCCACTGGATTTCCCCGTTTAATGTGGCACAGGAAAAAACTCGAACAGGCGGCACTCCCAGGAAGGCGACACACTCAGGATAGTGAATTTAAAAGAACATCTTTATTGGTAGAGCTAAAAAACTTCTCACCTTACGCATTTCGCACTTCACCTCGCACTTACTCATAGGCCACAAAATAGGTGTTTCCTGGCTCTCCAAATATACGTGCCTAAGACACCCCCCCTAATTAAAACACTGTTATAGACATTGTCAGGGCCACATCTACCATTAGGCAGAGTGAGACATTTGTCTCAGGCGGCACCTCTGCACTGAATAAGAAAGGCGTCAGACAGGCAGCGGTGAAAAAAATTCCCTTAACTGGCAAACGTGCACAAAAAGTGTGAGCGCCACCCACATGACGCCAATACACTGTAAGTTGCTTCAACTCCACTTCAACATTTTATATGTTAGGTTAGATTTAGTTTGTTAGGCTAGGTAAATCTAGTTACGCTAGTTAGGGCTTGACATGGTGGCAGGCATACAAATCTTTTGTCTAAAATCTGTTATATTACAGAAAGTATGGTATTTATAATGTAACAGTTGAGCCAACATGTATAGCACAGGCTATAAAATAAGTTGATTTGATCAACAAAAACCTGAAAGTAGCAATATGGTAGTGGCAACACAAGCTGTTTGAGAAAGGGATGTAATGTCTGTTTCTAGTAATTTACATTATTGGTAATTGACTGCCTGAGTAACTGTTTAACTACCTATGTGATAGGAAGTTCAAAATTGTAACATTTTACCCATGCCACCAGCGAAGCCATGGCCATTGGTGAAACCACACCCATGAACAAAGCCACACCCACTTTAACACTGCAACGCAGGAAGGGCAGTATTCGAAAGTTTATCTCAGGCAGCAAAAACCCTAGAAGTGCCCCTGGACATTTTAACACATTATTTTACAACAATAAAGCCCCTCAATAAAGAAAACTTATATGGATAATGTTATATACACACATATGCACCTTAACCTAGAAGCCCATAAATACACATCGTCCAGGGCATCCAGAGACGTACAAAAAATATAGAATATATGGTGTAACACAAATTAAATAAATTAGTTCATACATTACTAAGAAGCCACATATTCATTTATATTAGTATAACATTGGGATTATAGCAGGGACTGACTTTTTTCTCTCTCACCTATTAGGGACACAGAAAAAATACCTAACAATCTGTAAAGCACATGATGTCAAACTCAAAGTTTACACCCATTCCACCCAGTAACCAATGATCTGGCTGAAAGATTTATACAGACCATAAAACAGCCTTTGCATTCTATAGCAAAGACAGTAGCTTCTAGCAACAGAAAATGTCAAAAGTTGTTATAATCTTATTGCAATTTAATTCATGCTACTACCATATGTATACCAACTATATTATTCATCCCGGAACGCAAACTGCAAACTTGGTAGGCCTTACTAAGACCATATCTCAGTTGTCATGCAAGAAACAGTCAATTAGAGTTGTGAAGAATGGGAGTAAGAGAAATTTGTGACAAATATAAGGAAAATATATAGTGCAGGCTAGAGCAGGTATGCAACCAAGGCATGCTGGGAGTTTAAGTTTCTAAAACATCTAGCAAGCAACATCTACCCAAGCATTTCCAGATAAACTGACAGTAATACAGCTGTTATACAGTGAGGTGATGAGATGCTATCCACAAATAAATTGTAGACCCCCAATAGACTTGGTTTTTATTTATATTGTTAATATGTCAGTTTTAGGTATTATCTTTGGTATTCACTCAGATCAACTGGACTTGAAATTTTTGTTCTTGAAGAAATTTCAGTAGCAAATAGTTTTTAAGAACTTAACTTCAGGTCCAGTTGACCTAACTGAATACCACAGATATACCATGACCAGGATTACTGGATGAATGAGAACCTTAACAAGCATATTGTAGGTACTTCCCCCCTGCATGTGCTCCACCTTTCCCGCCTCCACATCTACTGGCTCCACGTCTCCTGGCTGTTGTTTTTCAAGATCTGTGTAGATCTTATGTAAAAGCACGGCATATTTACCTATGTATAGCTTTTAATCCCAATAAAATGCTTTACAATTAATACATTTTTATTTTCCAATTTTTCTTCCTCAAAAATGCAGCAACTCTCCTGTTTATGCTCCTCGCTCTGCAGCACTGTAACATCCACCTTGCTAGACGTTCATTAACTTTAAGACCACCCTCAGCATGGGAACATATTTTTTCTTTTTCTGGAAAAGACATGCAGAATATTAAAAAAAAGGAGACAATGTTTTATAATTTCATTTGTCCTGCACAACAAATTCCATTAAATTTCTCCTCAACATTACCCAGCTTCCCCACAGGACCCACCTTTCTTCCATTTTCATCTTCATGAAACTTCCTGGCTTTCATAAAAGAATACCTAAAGTATAACCAAATTAAAAGCTACCTTAAATCCAAAATGAACACTAAAATAACCAAAGAACAAGACGAATTAGATCTAATAAACCTAATTTCTAACACCGACACCAAAAGAAAAGTAATATCTAAAATATACACACATATTGATTACAAAAGCAAATTCAAATATTACAACAACCACAAACAATGGTTAAAAGACCTACAAACAGAGATAACGACAGAACAATGGATAGAAGTGGCAAAATCCACTTTAAAACTAACCAAATGTATATCTCATTGGGAACTAAATAAAAAAATAACTTACAGATATTATAGAAACCCCCTGCAGTTATCCAAATGGTTTACCACATACGTCTATGCTAGAGGAAATGCCAAAAATTAGGATCGTTTCTCCATATCTGGTGGCACTGCCCTAAAATTAAATACTGCCCTAAAACCGAATACAAAATTAAATATCAACCCAATTTTAATTATAAAATACTGGCTAACAAAAAAAATTCCAACTCTGAAAGAACTACTAAACCATTTAAAGGGGAACTGTGGTCTCCAAACAAGTTGAGTTTAATGAAAGGCCAGTTTCCTACCTTTAAAACAAGCCATCAACCTCTCTATGTGCTCCACAGCCCAAGATATAAAGAAATGACTGACCAGAAAGTTAATGGGTGGGAGGCTTACATGTGACATTCCTAAGGCTTCTCCTGCACAGTGCCGCCGGCGAGCACAGCCTCAGACTCCCTCAGTGTGTGAGGGAGACAGGAAGTCCCTCCTCCTCTCTGCTGTGTGAAGGACCTGCAGCTGCAGAGAAGGTAAGGGAATCTACAGCCCTTCTCTCTCACTCTGCCTGAAAAGGCTGTTTCCACAGAGTTTTTTGGGGGGGTAGGGAGCGTGTCAGAGTGGCCCACAGCACCTGTGAGCCGGTGTTTCTTAGGCAACCGCAAGTGGGCAGGGCTTAGGCACCCACGAGTGGGCTGGGCTTAGGCACCTGCGAGTGTGCGGGGCCGTGGCACCGGCCAGTGGGTTGGACCATGGCACCCACGAGTGGGCGGGGCCACATGGGGCTGTAAGGGAATGGGCCAAGGGGGGCCTGCAACTAGAGGGACCATGGGGTCCATGCGTGGGAGGGACCAGGGGGGCTGCAAAGGGGAGGAGACACAGGGCAGATTGACTGACAGGTTTCAGAGCAGGTAGCAGGAAGTGCAGGGGACCTGGTGATGCTGCTGCCATATCACACACAAAAATGTAAATATCTTCAAAACTATGCAAAATAAACAATGGAAATAAATTGCAAAAACTCTAAGGAGAGCAATTCCTATTAATTTACCTAAAGTCATTTTTGGACCACAGTTCCTCTTTAACCAACAACATCATATATGAAAAAACATTTGCCTGTTCCCAGGGAATGTTCATCAAATTCTATAGAAACTGGGAATACTGGTATATAGACCCAAGATCTATGTAAAGACCATATATACTGAAAGTGATGGTTTATATGCTTATTATAAAAAGCTAAAAGATATGTTAGATCTAATATGCTGTATAAAACCAATGTACTATAAACATATATTTGTTTACATTTTTTTCTTTTGTTTTATGTTTTTATTTTACATATATATATATATATATATATATATATATATATATATATATATAATCTCCAAAGCATATTGAAAGCACTCATCGGGACTAAATCCATATATCAAGTTTATTCAGACAACATGTCTATGCATTTCAGCCCCATTGGGCCGTCATCAGGACTAAATAATACACACACAGTGATCCATAAATACCCCTGAAGCACCACCAACCATTTACCCCAAGTGTCTACATCTGAAAAGAATTACCTGCCCACAATGTCCAGGCTAGCATCACGGGACTTCCATGCCCAAAAGACGCTAGCTCTCCCAATCGCCTCATGTCCATCCGGGTTTAGTATCAGGGCCTATACATGCGGGTCCGCCTCCCTTGCGCACACCCCTGTGTCACGTGAGGTCATCCGACCAATCAGTGCACATCAAGCCTCAGTAAACACATCACTGCCGGGCAAAGTACACACGCAGCCAGCTGACAAGTGGGACCAACACAAACTGTGAGACCATGACAGGCAATCATACACCTACATATAAATATATAAAAGCTATTAAAACAGTCTAAAATCATCTCAAAAATCAATGACCCCACAGTTGGAAACAACATCATACATATCATAGTTACACAGGTAAGTAACAGATTAATCACTCAAATCACTATACATAGTTAAAGGCAACCATATAGCTTAATTTAAAATCCCCCAGGGGGCTGAGAACCACCCCCCCACCCCCCACCCCAATTTTTTATAGAAAGCAATTCATAGTGACCGTCTCATTCAACACTCCAGGGTCAAAGTCTGAAATTTGATTTTGGATTCCAATTGAAGCAACTTCTTTTCCCTTATGATCGATACATCTCCCACTGGTACATGGTCAAACACCATGCATCTGAGAGAGGACAACTGATGTCCTTCTTTTTTAAAATGGTGTGCCACAGTTAAATCTCCAAATTTGCTGTTTTCTTTCATAGGTTTATTAATTAGGGAATTCCTTATCGAACTTCTGTGATTCGCCATCCTTTCCCTAAATGTTGTGATAGTTTTGCCGATATAATATAGCCCGCGGGGCAAGTGAGCAAATAAACTACAAATGAACTGGTGCAGGTCAGTCTGTATTTTAACCGAATGCGTTTCCCCGTGTGCGGGAAATCCTTGCCCGTTAGCATGAAACTACAAGTTCCATTTCCTAAACAGGGTGGTCCCCAGCCCCTCCCCATTCTTAAAAATCCTCAAATCTAAAAAATCAATGTACTGGTCATTGCATGTAACTGTTAATTTGATGGGTTTATCCAAATTATCCATTAATTAATTAATTAAAGAATTGAACAAGACTAGGGAGGAGATGAAAGTTTTTGAAACTACACTTGGAGAGGTGTTGACAAATAATACGAGTAATGATTGGTTTAAGAAATTGGAGGAGCAAGTGGATAATTATAGAAATGAGTTGATACAGTTTAAAAGGAATAAATTACATAAAGTAGAGGGTGATTATAAGGACAAACGAGTATATCCATGGTTAATAGGGCAGACTAACCCTGTATTCCGTAAAAAAAGTAGAAGACAACCATTTGGCCTTACCATTGACTCCTCAGGTGAGTCGGGACATTCAGATGGAGAGGCAGGTCATAATGAAGGTGATGACCCAGTGGTTGTGAATTCTACTTACCCTTTTCGGAGGGGTTTCCACCCGCTCCCACTCTTTAAGAGGAGGAGGAGGGTTACCCAAAGGGGGAGGTATAAACAGCAGGGAGCGACCACCCCGCAAGAGATGGTAGTATTTAATTTAAGTGATCACGTTTTGTCTCAAGGAGAAAGGAAATTGTTGAGTAAAGGGCTCACATTTGTCCCTACGCAGGGATTCAATGATGTGCAGTTCGACATCGATCTATACAAGTTCCAGCGGAGACTTAAATTGCGTGATCACTTTAAGAATACCATTGATGCATCTATTGATGAGAAATTTAAACCACGCAGTACATTTGAACCTATCAATACCTCTCCAGCGATAAGAGTTTTCACCTAGATGGTGAGAGTGGATGTTACAGATTGTAGTAAGAAACACAGCTTACCGCATAGTAATTTGCCCAAGGATGAGCGTGAGGCCATCCGGATGCTTAGGGCTCATACAGAATTAATTATATGTCCTGCGGACAAGGGGGGTGCTGTGGTTTTACTGAATCGTACCTATTATAGGGAAGAGCTACTGCCTCAATTAAATGACACCATTACCTATTTATTGTTATCTGGTGACCCTACAATGAGTATTAAGAGGAAGGTAGACAGTACCATTATGAGAGCTTTTGCAGCTGGATTGATATCCGAAAAATTTAAAAAAGTTTTTGTGTTGATGCACCAAGGTGTCCTATCATATACACACTATCGAAAATTCACAAGGATGCTGTTACTCCCCCGGGACGTCCAATAGTGACTTCTCATGGTGCATTGCTTAAACCTTTGGCACAGTTTGTTGACTCCTTCTTACAACCGGCTGTTGTTACTATGGGGTCATATCTAAGGGACAGTGGACATCTGCGAGAGATCTTAGAGAATCTGAAGGTCCCGATGACTAATAAGGTGTTGGTAACATGTGATGTTAAGAGCCTCTACATGGTCATTCCCCAAGTGGATGGGGTGCAGGCCTGTAGAAGGGCATTGTCTGAGTCACACCATATTGGCCCACCCATTGAATGTTTGATGGATTTATTGAATTTGGTCCTGAGCAGGAATTATTTCCGTTTTGAAAAGTTATTCTTTATGCAGGTTCAGGGAATGGCAATGGGGTCCACTGTGGCCCCATCCTTTGCTAACCTGTATATGAAATACTTTGAGGAAGAATATTTACTGCCAAAATTGGGACCGAGGGTACTTGTCTATAAGAGATTCATAGACGATCTCTTTATCATTTGGGATGGTGAGGAGAGTGATATCCTAAATCTGATAAATGAGATTCATAATTTGGATAAACCCATCAAATTAACAGTTACATGCAATGACCAGTACATTGATTTTTTTTAGATTTGAGGATTTTTAAGAATCGGGAGGAGCTGGGGACCACCCTGTTTAGGAAAGGGACGGATAGAAACACGGTTCTTCATGCATCCAGTTTTCATCCACCCTCATTACTTAAAGCGATTCCTTATACACAATACCGAAGAGTTATTTGCAACAATACTGATACTGATCGGATTGAGGAACAATTAAAAGAAATGACACAGAGATTCACACAAAGGGGGTATTACATCCATACACTCAAGGAACAGCTTATGAAGGCTTTATTGAAAGTTAGTGACACATCTCCACGGATGGTTCAAGGAGAATTTATAACTTTTCCCATTGATTTTGTGAACTTTAGTGAACGATATAATCCGACACAATTGGGAATTGGTGAGAACCGATGACACTACCATTTAAAGAGACTAAAGTCCGATGTGTATATAGAAGGGGACGTAATTTAAGAAACTTATTTGTAAAAACGGATATAATGCAAGGAGAACGGTGTGAAAATGCATATTTTGGTGCACCCAAATTAGGGTGCTTTCGGTGTCCGATTTGCACCACTTGTAGTTCCATGCTAACGGGCAAGGATTTCCCGCACACGGGGAAATGCATTCGGATAAAATACAAACTGACCTGCACCAGTTTGTTTGTAGTTTATTTGCTGACTTGCCCCTGTGGGCTATATTATATCGGCAAAACTATCACAACATTTAGGGAAAGGATGGCGAAAAACAGCAAATTTGGAGATTTAACTGTGGCACGCCATTTTAAAAAAAGGAGGACATCAGTTGTCCTCTCTCAGATGCATGGTGTTTGACCATATACCAGTGGGAGATGTTTCGACCATAAGGGAAAAGAAATTGCTTCAATTGGAATCCAAATGGATCATCAAATTGCAGACTTTGGCCCCTAGAGGGTTGAATGAGACGGTCACTAGGTCGTATGCTTGTATTATATATATATATATATATATATATATATATATATATATATATCAATAAAATATATGTTACAAAAAAAAGAAACTTCCTGCTCCTTGCCTTTTCCGTGCACAACAGCAGCAGAAGGGGCTATGTTATGTGAAATACAAGCAGGTATTTACAAAGAAGGCTGTCATTCATTTTAGGAAACAAAGTCACTGCTTGTTTTAGTGCAGTTTGTAGCATATTTCTCCCAATTTTCAGATTTGTAGCCTTAGTGATCTGGAAGAGTTTGTTTGTTAGGGCAGCGGGTGATTGGTGAGCAGCCAAGGAATGAACAAGTTGTGTTGCCACTAGGCCACCTGCCCATCTTCCAAGTGTCTAATAGTGCAGATGTGTTCCATAAAAAGCAGAAGGCTGGGAGATCCTGTAAAGGACACAACAAGGGAAAAGGGGGTGAGAGGAAACCTGGAACATTTTTGCCACAATAACAGTTTGTTCTGACAACAGGAAGAAGGTCCATAACAAAACTGGTTTGGCCGGATGAAACTAGGGCATCTGGTTGCCTTAAGGCAAAAAATACTTTTAGGTTTATTTTACTGTTGTTAAAAGTAAAAAAAAAGGGGGGAGTAAAAAAAACATTGTGAAGTGAAAACATAACAAGATACACAAATACCAGCACTTTCCTTCCCAGTGCTGTGGGTGGAGGCATTTTCTGATACATTGGGTTTGACATAGATAGTGTGGTAGACTGTCATCTCTTCGCTTTGCAGATAATGCAAGAGAGAGAGAGAGAGAGAGAGAGAGAGAGAGAGAGAGAGAGATGGGGGAGAGAGGGGATAGATAGAGAGAGAAGGAGGGGAAAAGAGAGAAAGGGAAAGGAGAGAGACACACAGACAGACATAATAATTAAATAGATAGCTATACAGAGGGGGGAGAGATTCAGATAGGATGGATAGATAGATAGATAGATAGATAGATAGATGGACATTGTTTTGCTATTCTTGATCTCTGTGTAACAATTGCATAGATACTAATAACTTAGCAATGTGATGGTTACTGTATATGGAAAATACATTTTCATTCTCCTATAATGGAATGCAGAGATGTCAAACTGTCAACCTTCCATCTTTTTCAACTATTTGTAACCTTAGAGACCTCTGAGGCTCCATTCCCAGTAGAAGCGTTTCTGGCAGGTTAATGCCTGGAGAAAACGCACAGTAATTTCCCTTTGCATTATGTGTGTTTTTCATTCATATCGATACAACAAAAATGAAACTTAAGTGTCTCTCCCAGTATCTAATAAAGTATTTGAGGTTGAATAAAGACAAACGTCCATCCAGTTCAACCCATCTAGCAATATCCTCATTTCCTGCCTAACTGTTGATCCAGAGGAAGGCAAAAAAAACCCCACAAAATTTAGGAAGGGGGAAAAAATTCCTTCCAGACTCCAAATGGCAATCGGAAATTTCCCTGGACCAACTCTACTTTATGTATCAATACCAGTAACTTGCAACATTCCTTGTTTGCAGAAACTCATCCAGCTTTTTTTTGAAACTGACCAATGAACCTGCCATAACAACGTCCACTGGAAGACAGTTCCATAGCTTTACCGTTCTCACAGTGAAAAACCCTTTCCGAGCTTGAAGCCTAAACCTTTTTTCTTCAAGTCTTAAGGGATGTCCTTGTGTCCTTTGAAATGTTTTATTGGTGAACAATGCCCCAGATAGTTTATTGTATGGCCCGTTAATGTATTTATACACAGTAATCATATCCCCACGCAAGCGCCTTTTCTCCAGCATACATAATTGTAACTTTTCCAGTCTCTCCTCATATTCAAGCTCCTCCAATCCCCTTATTAATTTAGTTGCCCTTCTCTGAACCCTTTCCATTTCAAAGATGTCCTTTTTGTACACAGGATTCCAAAATTGCACTGCATATTCCAAATGAGGCCTTACCAATGCTTTGTAAAGAGGGAGAATTACATTTTCCTCCCTTGAATCCATACCTCTCTTTATAAAAGACAATACCATGCTGGCTCTGGCTGTTGCCGCCTTGCACTGCTTGCTACCTTTAAGTTTGTTATCCACCAAAACTCGAAGATCCCTTTCCAACAGGGATTCACTTAACACAGAGCCATTTATAGTATAAGTAGCACAAGGATTTGTAAGTCCAAAATGCATCACCTTACATTTATCAACATTGAATTCCATCTGCCACTTAGTAGCCCAATGTGACAATCTATCTAGATCCCCTTGCAACGATTGCACATCCTCTGAAGTTTTTAATGGTCGACAAAGTTTTGTGTCCTCAGCAAACACAGAAACCTTGCTGACAATACCCACTTCTGAATCATTAATAAATAGATTAAATAGAAGCAGCCCCCGCACAGAAACCTGTGGCACCCCCCACTTAACACTTTAGTCCATAATGATGAAGCCCCATTAACAACTACTCTCTGCATCCTATTCATTAACCAATTTTCTATCCATGTACAAATGTGACTCCCCAGACTAACAGACCTTAGCTTATACATTAGTTGCCTATGGGGGACTGTATCAAAAGCCTTTGCAAAATCCAAGTAAACTACATTTACTGCTATGCCAGAGTCTAAATTTCTACCTACTTCCTCATAAAAGCCAAGCAAGTTAGTTTGACAAGTTTGACTATTCCTCCTAAATCCATGCTGGTTACTACTTATAATGTCAGTCCTAAACATACTCTAGAACATGTTCCCTTATTAAACTTTCCAGGATCTTCCCCACCACTGAAGTTAAACTTACAGGCCTGTAATTACCTGGCTGTGAAGGACTACCCATTTTGAATATTGGAAAAACATCAGCCTTTTTCCAATCCAGAGGCACACCACCGACATGAGGGAATCAGCCAAAATAAGAAACAATGGCCTAGATAAAACTGAACTTAGCTCCTTAAGTACCAGAGGATGTATTTTATCCGGTCCAGGAGATTTATTAATATTAACCTTCTTTAGTTCTTTCTGTACCATATCCTCGGTTAACCAAAGTGCACTTGAATCTTTTATACCATTATTGCTACTATACTCTATGATATCTGTACTTGGATCTTCTATAGTGTATATAGAGAGAAAAAAAATATTCAAGACATTTGCTTTATCGCCATCCTCCGTAACTAACTTATCCCCATTAATTAATGGTGCCACATTCTCAGTCCTCATCTTCTTACTATTAATATACTTAAAAAAATGTTTAGGCTTAGTGATGCTTTGTTCAGCTATCCTAACTTCATTATTAATTTTAGCTAGTTTGATTGCTTTCTTACACTCGTTGTTACAGTTTTTATAATCCCTAAAGGCCCTTTCCGTTCCCTCGGCCTTAAAGGTTTTAAATGCCTTTTTCTTCCTTACCATTTGCCTCTTTACATCAGAATTCAGCCACATGGGCGTGGATTTATTTTTTTTTACATTTATTTCCCAAGGGTATAAATTTAGATGTGAACTGGCTTAAAATTCCCTTGAACACAGTCCACTTCTGTTCAGTACATTTACCTGATAATACATTATCCCAGTTGACATTCTGAAGAGCTGCTTTTAACCTGGGAAAATTTGCTTTCCCGAAATGAAATGTCTTTGTTAACCCAGCGCACTTTTCCTTTTGATAACAAAGTCCAAATGCCACTATTTCATGGTCACTATTCCCTAAGCCTCCAGTTACCTTTATATCTATAATGCGCTCCACAATGTTAGATATTACCAGATGCAACAGAGCTCCTTTTGTAGTAGGAACCTCAGCCACCTGTGAGAGAAAATTATCCTGCAGCAAATTCAGGAACTCATCACCTTTTTCTGTGATGGCAGTTCCACCACACCAATCAATGTCAGGGTAATTGAAGTCCCCCATAATGAGCACACTCCCCAAACTTGCAGCCCTTACCAACTGCATATGAAGTTGACTCACCTCCTCTCTGCTAGCATTTGGCGGCTTATAGCAGACACCAACAATGACATTACCCCCTTTCCTGTTGCCTAATTCCACCCATATTGCCTTCACTTTATCATCCATATCACCAGTTATCTCTTCTTTTAAATTTGGCTTCAATTCTTTTTTAACATAAACACATACTCTTCCCCCTTTCCTTTTTTTTCTGTCCTGCCTAAACAAGGCATATCCTTCTATATTTACATCCCAGTCATGAGAACTGTTCAACCATGTTTCTGCTATACCTATTACATCATACTTTTCATTCAATGCCATCATTTCCAATTCACCTATTTTGTCAGCCAGGCTTCTCGCATTTGCAAACATACATTTTAGATTATGATCCTGTAATTTATTCATACACTTTAATACACATGCCTCCCTATCCACTATGCTAGCCCCACCCCCCTTTCTGCCCACCACTGGCCTATCTACACCCTGCTTTCCTCCTGGGCTATCTATCCCAGTGAGACTGCTAATACCCTCCCCCCAAACCTAGTTTAAAATTTCCTCCAACCCTCTAGTGATCTTCTCCCCTAAAACAGCTGCACCGCCATCAGTGAGGTGCAACCCATCCCTACTAAAGAGCCTGTAGCCGACAGCAAAGTCTGCCCAGTTCTCAATAAACCCAAACCCTTCTTCCTTACACCACTCTCTTAGCCACACATTAATGCTCCTAAGCTCCTGCTGTCTCCCTGGCTTAGCACGTGGCTGCGGTAGTATTTCTGAAAACACTACCCTGGAGGTCCTTGCTTTTATCTTGGCCCCTAGCTCTCGGAAATCATGTTTAAGGACCTCACCTCCTCCTCTAACTTTGTCATTGGCACCAATGTGAACCAAGACCGCCGGGTCACACCCGGCCCCACCCAATAATCTGTCTACACGATCCACCACATGCCAAACCCTAGCACCAGGCAGGCAACACACAGTTCGGCATGTAGGGTCTTGGCGGAAGATTACCCTATCTACCTTCCTTATAATGGAGTCCCCTACCACTACCACCTGCCTTGCATTCCAGACCCTTCGTTCCTCCTCCCTTGTATCAGAGATGGCAGTCCCCTGGGTGCTCAAGGGACTAGCCCCCTCCATGCACGCTAATTCCGAGGTGTCCTCCTCCACTTCCTTACCTAAAGCGGCAAATCTGTTGGGATGGACAATCTGGGAAGAAGCCCCACTACTCTTCCGTCCCCCACTTACCCTAGTAACCCTAACAAAACTACCTCCTCCCTCAACCTTTCCTGTCCCTCTTCCACCCACCTCTATACTGGCCCCAGCCAGTGCCTGCTGACCCCCCAGTTCTGCCAATCCCTGCAATGCTGCAAGCTGTCCCCTTAGACTCTCCACCTCAGCTTCCAAACGGGCAACCCACTCACACCTGACACAGACATAGGTTCCCCGGGAACGTCTGCTCCAGGTTCCTATACATGTGGCACGATGCACATTGTATGGTACCGACAAAACTGTCCCTTCTAATACACCACACCAGCACAGTGATGCACAAACCTTGTTTAATTGCCCTTCTTGTTTCAATGTCCTTCTTTTTCTATGTCCTTGAGAGCAAGGTCCTTAAGAGAAAGGGACACTCACTCTAGTTCGTTTCACTCACAGGAAACTTCCTTTTGTTAGGTCCAAACCACAGGCCGTCTCCAGATTGTGCAGCTTGGCATTTCTAAAGAGGCACTGCATTGCGCCACAAATGGATCACATAAGTGTGTTATAATGTGTTCCCTACCCAAAAACCGCATTGCTGTAGAAATCCGGCCCCTAGTGTGAATGAGTCCTTAAATATTGTTAAATAGCTCCTATATGTGATATGTAACAATATCCTGGAAAGCATTTATTGGGAAATCAGTAAAACAGACTTAAGTTGCTGTGAAACTGTGGAACTGTCTTTCAGCAGATGTGGTAATGGCAAGTTCATTGAATTGCTTTAAAGGTGGGCTAATTTTCTCTGGATCAACTGCTGGGTCTGGTTAATGAGCAGGGTATATGATTGGTCTAGATGGACATACATCTTTATTCAACCTCCATTACTATGTTTCTATGTTACTTTTCTAGCAATTGAACTTTCTACAAAACCCCTGAGACTGTGTGACTGCTATCTGCTGGGTTTAGAGTGTTGTGAAGCCATGTGGAGGGAAGTTGTATAGAAACTGCAGCTGAGAGGAGTTCAGATATTACAACAACATAACAATGGCAAAGTGTAGCATTTTCAGTGTTGTATATAACCGGTAAAAGTAGACCTTTCAAAAGTGCTGATTTTACACTATATCTGCTCAAGTGTGTTTTTTCCTAAACGTGTTAGGTTTCCGGCCATTTTTGTCTTGATCAATGTTGAATTTATAAACTTGAGATGCTATTGTAAAATTACTAGTGTGGTGAAAACTGGCACCATGCTCTATTTTTTATAAAACCATCCGTTATATTGCTACCTTTTCTTACTGGCAGGCTAATTCTCCTAACAAATCTGCATTCTATTTGTTCTGTGTTCATTTCATGCAAGTTGTAGAATTAGGAATCAGTGTCCTTTAGGGAACCCCAGAATAGGATGATTGCTACATTTGCTTGGTGTGTAGTGTTGGTTTCAGTCATGCAGATTTCTAGTCTATTTACTTTAGATTGACAGCAATACACACAAATTAGCACCTCCTCCTTTCAGTTTTAATAGGCTTTAATGAAACACAAAAGCAAATTTTCATTCAATTTTTAAGTCTTGCAACTGAGGTGAAAATTCAACTGGGACTAATTCCCTGGTGGAATTTTCTTATAATTTGTGACATACTTGTTTGCATAGCAAAATATTCACATATAATTTACAATATTTCCTTGGTGCCTGTTTGTTGCTGTCTGCACTGACTTTTAATGTGCAATGCTGTACCGTTAGGTAAGTAACAATGTTTATATTAAAGCAGAAATATACTTGTGCAGTAACTTGCTTTCTGGCAGTAACTGACAGTTTTCAAGCTCCGCCCTATCCTTCATTAAAGGGCATCTATACCGAAAAATAGGTTATTTTAAATTGACCATAACTGGAAACTATAATTCTTCCCAACCACCACTGTATCAATTTTTCTGTTGATCTGCCCCCCTATTTCTTTAGATATCCAATCCAAACGTCTTATATTTCAGCTGTCAATCAAGTTCCTTGTGCTCAAAAACTATTTTTCTGTGAGTAGTTTTACTGTAGCTGGAATGGTGACAGAGTTTTGATAGTTGGAATGCTGTATGCTGGGTGCAGGCTTGACAGTTGGTTTGTGGGAAAAAAGTCAGGTCGTGTCCCTTTAATATGTGCTCTCCAAAGGCAGAGATGGGAGAATCATCGGTGAGGTGTGGGAGGAGCCAGAAGGAAGTCAGTTACTGATTGAGTATAATTCTCCATTAATTGGGTTGAGCTGCAAGATCCAAACTACTTTATAGACTAGACTCTCTAATTTTACCAAATGATTGTTCCAATAAGATAGGTCAGTTCCTGACTTACAGGCCAGGATTGATTTTTATAAAGGATTGGTAAACAATATTAATAGTTTACAGCCATGGTTGTTATTTTGTGATGCCAGAATGATCAGTATTGGATTTTACTGACAATTATGCTTTAAGAAATAAAATTAACTTTATTTAATCATAATATGAAAGCTTTTCTCCCCAGAACACTTTTACATTGTAAGATTTTTTTCTACATGTGAGAAATAGATTCTGTAATTAAGAAGGCTTCCATGTTGTTGCTAGTGCAACTCACAGCCTATGTTGTCTTCAAAGAGCCACACCTCTGACCCCAGTCCTCACTGTTAGAGATGGCCAGAACTGCCGGGTTTTGTTCCGTTTTCGGCTCTCCTGAAAATCCCGAAGATCCGAAAATCCAAAAGGAACTTAAAATCGGACTTCTTAACAAGTTTTCGATTTTTATCAAACGTTCAAGCTATTTTCAAAAATTTTCAAAAATAGCCTCAAACGTTCGATAATCCTCGAAAATATGATCAGAAACTATTTTTGAGTTTCCGATTGTAATTTCTAGGATTATCAAACGTTCAAGGCTATTTTCAAGAATTTTCGAAAATAGCTCAAACATTCGATAGAAATTGAAAACTCTTTCCGAAGTTCCGAAATCCGAACGATACGTCCGGGTTTCCCATCTCTACTCACTGTCTCTGTGTACAAAGTATTTTTTATACAGATGTCTCCACACCAATATGGAAGTCCCTGATAAGACTATGAAAGCTGTTTGTTACCCTGCAGTTTTTTTTACCAGCTAGTGTGAATTGTATGCAGCCTTCCTGGGGCGATACAAAATAGATGATTTTACTAACTTTTTTTTTTTTTCTGTTCCTTTCAAAAGATAAAGCTTCTTTATCTGAACTGTTACTATTCTGTTTCTAGCTAAGAAATACACTATTTCTTGTGTGAAAAGCAAAGGATTATATCATGGTTAGTGACAGGAGCATTAAATGTGTTTGAACCTCCCAAAAACTGAAATCCCTCTTGTGTGTCATGGAGAGGGAGAATCTCTGAGCTGTTATAAGATTGGCTGTCAGCTTCTAGGAAGCAAGGCTGCAACTTCCTTGTTTTGACCTGTTAAACACTACAGAACATGTAAAGTGTACTGAGTACACTTAGTTGGGTTTTACCGAGATAAAGTTGAATTATAACAATGTTGCCAGGAGACCTTATTTCCCCTTTAAATACGTTTTTTATAATGTAAAATTTTAAGTGTAAAAATAAAAAAAATAAAAGTGTACATTCTTTATCTTATATATTATTGAACATTATACTTTACATCTTAGTATGCTTTGGACTTCTAAAAAACAACATAATGATCTTTGGCATACAGAAGTTTGAGTTTCTACAACACACAACCAAAGATCTCTTCAAATACACAGACCCATAAAAGAGCAGCTTAAAGAGTCCACAAATTCTTATGGAAAAATCAAAAGAAACTGTTTCTTAGAAGCAGTAATCAGCATCTCTTTAAAGTTAAGAATAAAACAATTTTACTTACAAAATGTTTTTTAATTAGTTCTACCACAATTTGTCAGACACATAGGGCAATATTTATAAAGTTTCAATAAAGCTATCTTGTGATACTGCGCCTTTAATGATCATTGCCACAACCGTAATTTTATGTCTTACAATGACGTTCACGACCGTATATTTGCAATCGTAATTCTAGAATCAAACAAACAATACCATTGTGGTATTTATCTACCGAATGGTATTGTTTGAATGAACATTCAGACATTTACGAACATTCATACGTAAATGTATGTTAGTGGCCATACATTTACGCATGCAATCTCACTATTATGATAAACATGGCCCATAATGTAAAAAGGTGCAAAGGTGCAAAAGTTACCCCATGCTATTAATTGTACAGCAACCAACCAGATGTTATCTAACTGCAGTAAGCTTATGAAAAGCTAACATCTAATTTGTTGCTGTAAATTTATATCACAGGCAAACATTTGCACTTTTTATTGCATCAGCCACATAGTTGCTATAAACTTAAAGGATAAGTGCACTGTAAAATCAAGTTATGTTCATTTGGAAGCTGCAGCTTTAAAAATATAGTTGCCATATTTTTTTTTACCTATGTCCCTCCAGAGCCTAGCTTTGTGCCTTGGAAGTTGCTGACATCTTGTTACTGGTTTGCTGAATGTTAAGCTCCGCCCCTCAGATTTCCTCTGCTGTCTCCTTCTTGAGTTTCAAACAGTAA